>JAINUG010000128.1:2695928-2930280 GCA_029706075.1 Aldrovandia affinis
TTATCAAATGAGTTGCAAAATGAATAGAAAATATAGTCAAGACATTGACAAGGTTAGAAATAATGATTTTTATTTGAAATAATAATTTTGTCCTTCAAACTTTGCTTTCATCAAAAAATGCTCCCTTTGCAGCAATTACAGCATTGCAGACCTTTGGCATTCTAGCTGTTAATTTGTTGAGGGAATCTGAAGAAATTTCACCCCCTGCTTCCTGAAGCACCTCCCACAAGTTGGATTGGCTTGATGGGCACTTCTTGCGTACCATACGGTCAAGCTGCTCCCACAACAGCTCAATGGGGTTGAGATCTGGTGACTGCGCTGGCCACTCCATTACAGACAGAATACCAGCTGCCTGCTTCTTCCCTAAATAGTTCTTGCATAATTTGGAGGTGTGCTTTGGGTCATTGTCCTGTTGTAGGAGGAAATTGGCTCCAATCAAGCGCTGTCCACAGGGTATGGCATGGCGTTGCAAAATTGAGTGATAACCTTCCTTATTCAAAATCCCTTTTATCTTGTACAAATCTCCCACTTTACCAGCACCAAAGCAGCCCCAGACCATCACATTACCTCCACCATGCTTGACAGATGGCGTCAGGCACTCTTCCAGCATCTTTTCACTTGTTCTGCATCTCACAAATGTTCTTCTGTGTGATCTAAACACCTCAAACTTCGATTCGTCTGTCCATAACACTTTTTTCCAATCTTCCTCTGTCCAATGTCTGTGTTCTTTTGCCCATATTAATCTTTTCCTTTTATTGGCCAGTCCCCCAGTCTCAGATATGGCTTTTTCTTTGCCACTCTGCCTAGAAGGCCAGCATCCCGGAGTCGCCTCTTCACTGTAGACGTTGACACTGGCGTTTTGCGGGTACCATTTAATGAAGCTGCCAGTTCAGGACCTGTGAGACTCTAATGTACTTGTCTTCTTGCTCAGTTGTGCACCGGGGCCTCCCACTTCTCTTTCTACTCTGGTTAGAGCCTGTTTGTGCTGTTCTCTGAAGGGAGTAGTACACACCGTTGTAGGAAATGTTCAGTTTCTTGGCAATTTCTCACATGGAATAGCCTTCATTTCTAAGAACAAGAATAGACTGTCGAGTTTCATATGAAAGTTTTCTTTTTCTGGCCATTTTGAGAGTATAATCGAACCCACAAATGTGATGCTCCAGATACTCAACTAGCTCAAAGGAAGGCCAGTTTTATAGCTTCTCTAACCAGCAAAACCGTTTTCAGCTGTGCTAACGTAATTGCACAAGGGTTTTCAAGGTGTTTCTAATCATCCATTAGCTTTATAACGCGATTAGCAAACACAATGTACCATTAGAACACTGGAGTGATGGTTGCTGGAAATGGGCCTCTATACACCTATGTAGATATTCCATTAAAAACCAGACGTTTGCAGCTAGAATAGTCATTTACCACATTAACAATGTATAGAGTACATTAACAATGTACAGAGTGTGCAGGTTTCTGATTAATTTAAGGTGATTTAGGTTCCCTCCTTATTGAAGAAAACTAATTAGTGAAATCACCTGGTGTAGTGCGTTTTAAAAAATCAATGGAAATTTGACACCTGTGGTATAGAGTGTATTTCTGATTAATTTAATGTTATCTTCATTGAAAAAAACTGTGCTTTTCTTTCAAAAATAAGGAAATTTCTAAGTGACCCCAAACTTTTGAACGGTAGTGTATATATATATATATATATATATATATATATATATATTGTGGCAGCCCAAGCGGCTGCACAAGGAAATGGCTGCCTGGCCTACAACACATGGGAGCCAGGAAACACTACATTTCCCAGCAGGCCACAGTCACACCTGAGCAAAGTCAAGCAATGGGGACTAACGACCAGCTGAAAGACCATTTCAAGGCCTATTTAAAGGTCTGATTCCCATCACACTGGGAGAGTGTTTGGGAAGGAGTTGCTGAGTGTGTTTGGAGAGTGAGTACTGTGAAGTCTATTGACCAGCCAGTATTTGGAGAAAGAGTGTTTTTGTGTATGAAATTGGATTGTGTGAGGTTTGAATATCGACTACGGACTGGATTGTGGACTTGGAACTGGATTTTGGAATTGGATTGGACATTGACAACGAGCTAAGTATTGCGGACTTTGTGTTTGTCAGTATTAGTTTAATAAATCATGTTTCAAGTGTCGATGAGAAGAAACCCAAGCAAAACTGTTTCCAGTAAGAGTGGAAACAGTCTTTTCAGAGCCCCCAATTCAGGCTCACCAGGGCGGCCATTTTAAATAGACAGACACTGAAAACAAGTGTGGTTGAGTAGGGGGAATGAACCCGCAAACTTCACATTATAGACGAGGATTGCTGTCGGCTCCAACATCAGCATTCTGATGCAGCTCCCTTCCCCATGACAGGACCCACTGCCACAGACTGCATTTCATTGCGTTAAAGAGGAGTGTGTGTGGTGTGTGTGAGTGTGAGTGTGTGTGTGTGAGTGTGTGTGTGTGTGTGAGTGTGTGTGTGTGTGTGAGTGTGTGAGTGTGTGTGTGTGTGTGTGTGTGTGTGTGTGTGAGTGTGTGTGTGTGTGAGTGTGTGAGTGTGTGTGTGTGTGTGTGTGTGTGTGTGTGTGTGTGAGTGTGAGTGTGTGAGTGTGTGTGTGAGTGTGTGTGTGTGTGAGTGTGAGTGTGTGAGTGTGAGTGTGTGTGTGTGTGCGTTAAAGAGGAGGGCTTAGACCTGCCTGCCAGGTTATTTATGATGTGCTCAATATCTGTCAAATGCAGGTACAGAGAAGAGAGCCTGCATGTCATGTCTTGTCCTTATTTCACCGATATGCTGCACACATTCCAGGCTGAACGAGTGAGAGCACGGTGCTAAAGCAGCCATTGATGGATGTCTCGTCTCAGAGCGGCATTTTTCAACACCATGAGGAAAAAGATACAAGTGACTTATTTTCATAATAAGTCACTTTTTTTTAAAGATTTTGTTTCTGATTTTATCCCATTTTAGTAGCCAATTACACCAGCTATTTGTATGTCAATGCCCCCCTAGTAATGTCAGTTTGCTGCCGTAGTCCTGCGACCAGTAGTGACAAAGGCGAAGTAACGTCTGCTCTGAGACGGCACTCACCAAGCCGTTGACTGTAACCCGGTACTACAGGGCCACTCTTATGCGCAGTGAACGTTATGTCAGCTTCCCTCCCTGGGGCGGACAGCCAATCGCCGCCCCTGGTGGCACTCCCGGCCAGAGCCGAGACGGGGAATTGAACCCCGGTCGAACGTTGTAAACACTGGACCACACAGGAGGCCCTATAATAAGTCACTTTATCCTTAGCTTTGAGTAACAGGTGTCTCTTTACCTTTTAATCAGTGACTAGCACACCTTACAATGCTGTCTGTCAAAAAGTACACGTATGGGCCTCCCACATGGTCCACTGGGAGAAAATGGGATAAATTCAGAAACAAAATAAAAAAATAAAAAAGTACCTGTATGAGGGAGGCACACCATATTTTGGCTGGTCTGATACTTTGCTGCAGTGCCTGAAAGTGACACACAAAACATATTTTCCTTGCATACATTTCATAAGTAAATAACGAATAATTAACATTTAATGTAAACTACGAAATGAAGATTGGAAAAAAACAGCATGAGTTCTTAGCATAAACAAACAAGACTAGGGGAGCTTGTTTACTGCGTGATGCTAAAAGTCAACTTTAAAAACATTAAGAATACACCAACTGCAGCATAGAGCATGAATGATGCTATATATACAGTACGATGGCAGATCATTTAACACTAGGTAATTAGCTGTTAATTAGCTAATAAAGGCTTAATAGTAGTACCATGTGTGCATGTGTGGATGTGATGCTTTCCTCATTAGGGTAATTAGATTTATCATAATTTGTATATTCCATATACCAGCATATGTCATTATAATTAAATTGGCTTCAGTCCTTGGTTCTCAGTGATAGCAAATTATATCAAGGCATAACTGTCAATCTTTTGTATAAAATCAATAATATATATATATATATATATATATATTTTTTTTTTCTTGGGATTCAGTATCTGTGCAACAAAACACACAGGGAAAAGATTTGAATTCAATTTTTGGATAAAATTATAAAAAAATATATTAATAAGAGATTGTGATACTGGGAGGGGTGGAGTGGAGAGGGCTGCTCCTCATCTTTGAGGGGTGGGGGAGGAGTGGAGAGGGCTGCACCTCCCTTTTGGCTGCTGTCAGGTGCTCCTGTTCCCTCCCACAGCCTGGAGAGGACTACAGGACCTTGGACAGCAGCGGCCTCACCTACAGGCAGGCTCACCTGAGGCTAATGAGCAATCAACTCAGCTGTGAGCCACTGCCTTCATTAGGCCTTTATAAAAGCACAGCCTGCCATGCCTGAGGGGACAGCCTGCCATGCCTGAGGGGAGATGTTTTTGGGCATGGAGGAAGAGGTGCCTGTGTTTCCGTTGTGATCCCGCAATAATAGTCTGTAGTTTACCTTTTGTTTGTGTTTTGTAAAAAATAATAATAATAATAATAATAATAATAATGATAAATTGGCCACTGGCGTATTGTGACACTGCCTTCATTTACGTTGTGTTTCCACTCACCACCTGGCATGGTGGCCACCCCTGCCACCGGGATTTGACATCAGATTAAATTGGGATGAGAAAAACATTCCCTCAGACGGTTCAGTTTCATTGTTCCCACTAAAGACTCAGATTCCACCACTCCCAGTCCACCATTAGTGCAGTCAAATGTATGTAGGAGTTGCCCCACTGAGGCTGCTAGGAACACCGTAGTGCTGTGGGCATCATTAGATCACGATGCAGAGGAGTTTCCCTACACCTAATATGGCACGTAAAAAAAACAGAGGACCACTCAAAGTGTATGGCAGTGTGGTATAGTGGTTAGGGAACTGGGCTTGTTGCAGGTTCAATCCCCAGGTGGGACACTGCCGTTGTACCCTTGAGCTAAAGGTACTTAACCTGAATTGCTTCAGTAAAAAATATCCAGCTGTATAAATGGATTGTATGTAAAGAAATGTAAACTGTGTAAGTCGCTCTGGATAAGAGCGTCTGCTAAATGGCTGTAATGTAATGTAATGTATGGTTAAGATTAAAAAAACAGCTTCAGGACTCCCCAATTGTTTCATACCCCAAATAATTGAAACACAGAATCTCTGAGTTTGCAAACTGTCATTGTATGATCACTTACACAGTATTTTAAGATCAAATTCAAAATAATGTATCTGCAAGAGATACATTATTAAAACTCACTAAAAACCCACCTCTTCAGACTCCGCTAAGACTGATTCTGTACATTAATTAACTGCCAAAACACGAACTTTTCTTTCCCAGTGTTACAGGTACAATGTGCAGCTGCTAACAATGATGTCTATCGCTGTATTTCTACACTGATATCTCGCACTAACCATGATTGCTCCTACCATGTATTAATGTACATCTTGTAAGTCGCTCTGGATAAGAGCGTCTGCCAAATGGCTAAAATGTAAATGTAAATATAGATGTAACAAAAAATGTATACATATAATAACTGGACTTAAAAAAAAAAAATTGTTAACAAAAAATACACTTCCGGGAATAAAAGAAAAGAAAGGAAGCTGCTACTCTGCCACCTTGAAGCACCTCCTTGTGACAAAAGACACATTACCTTTGAAGTGCCAGAGGAGGTGTCTGTGTGGGGCGCAGGCTGCTGCTCGTCAGACTCCTGAAGTGGGTAAGGGGGGGGAGGAGGGGGGGGGGTCTGTCCTCTGAGACAATAAGAGCTCCACAGGCCTCTGATCTCCTGCATTCGATTTCTACATATTGTGACACACTCGAGGGTGGATAGAGTGTTCACTTGACTGAAAATTATAAAGTCACTGTCCACAACCATAAATTCAACAATTTATTTTCTGTTTGTTGGAAGCAAGAGCAAGAGGTTAATTGTAATGCAACAGTCCAATCCACAGTACAATAGAATCGTCGATATCCGTGAGCAGGGTTCGGCACACGAAGACGGATTCTCAGACAGTCCAGGATTGGGCTAGGCGGAGGGAAGTCAGGCAGGCGAGGGTCAAACACGGGGCGGGATCTCAGACAGTCCAGGGCAATGGCACACAGCAGCTTCCTCCTTCCAAACAAAATCATGCACAGTGCATTAATTTCTCTCTCTCTCTCTCTCTCTCTCTCTCTCTCTCTCTCTCTCTCTCTCTCTCTCAGGAACTCCATGTATGGGCATAGAGGTAAACACAGGGAAGTGCACATATTGGCTTTCTATCACCTCCCCTCTCATGCACCTCTGCCGGCTGCCACAATATATTTACTTAGCTGGCGCACTTATGTAGCGCAAACTACCCTGCTCAAGGGTACTACAACAGCGCCTCATTCAAACTGCCTGGTTACAAGTACAGTACCCTGACAACTATAGTATAGACTAGTAGCTCCCGTGGGTCAGTTGGTAGAGCATGGAAATGGTAATGCCAAGGTTGTGAGTTCGACTACATGTCTACATGACTACATGTCTGTCGTTCGGACGGGATGGTAAAAACCGAGGTCCTGACTCTCTGTGGTCATAAAAGATCCGATGGCGCATTTAGAAAAAGAGTAGGGTGTTAACCCGGTGTCCTGGCCAAATTCCCTCTGGGAGGAATGGCCTCTCCATTGTGTATCTGATGTGTAGTGAGTTTGTACTGGTGCACTATGGCTGCACTATTGGGTTTCTTAGAATATATATGGCTATATAAATCCAATGTTCAGTTCAATTCAATTCAAACTATGCCAAGATTTAGGAACCCCACTCATTCTCGTATGAACTAGCGTTTAACACTCAACACATAAATGTGTACACCTTAGATCATGATCAGTGAGAGTAAATTAAACGATGTAAAAACTAAACATTATTATAATCACCACACAGCAGACAAATGTCAAAAAATGTATAAAATATCCAGAGGCTGTCCCTGTCCCGCCAGATTCGGCTCTGGCCCGGAGCGCCTGGGGCGGCGATTGGCTGTCCGCCCCAGGGAGGGGGGAGGGAAGCCGACAGGACGTTCTCTGCGAATAAGAGTGGCCCTGTAGTACCGGGTTACGGTCGACAGCCTGGCGAGTGCCGTCTCGGAGGAGACGTTACTTCGCCTTCGTCACTACCGGTCGCAGGACTACGGCAGCAAACTCACATTACTAGGGGGGGATTGACATAAAATAGCGGGTCTAATTGGCTACTAACTTGGGATAAATTCACATTTACATTACATTTTAGGCATTTAGCAGATGCTCTTATCCAGAGCGACTTACACAGTTTACATTTCTTTACATACAATCCATTTATACAGCTGGATATTTTACTGAAGCAATTCAGGGTACCTTTAGCTCAAGGGTACAACGACAGTGTCCCACCTCGGAATTTAACCTGCAACCTTTCAGTTACAAGCCCAGCTCCCTAACCATTATACTACACTGCCGGCCCTTCAGAAACAAAATCTTTAAAAAATCCGGAGGCTGGATGAACAAGTGAACATTGCACACGTCCCCAACTCTAAAGACAGAGAACCGAAGCGCTGCTCAAATAACATTACTAGCATTAGCTATGTTAGCCAGCTTGCTGTATATCTTATAAAGCGTCACACCACAGTGTGTGACTGACAGGTAACTGAATTAAACATGTGAGCGTGCTCGGTCTGCCTTGTCAAGACTTCAGATCGGTTCAGTGTAAATCAGCGACACATCACACGGCTGTGGAATACAGACCCAGAGAAACAGCCGAAGACTGAGCGCTGCCTTCACTCATCCATGTGAGTTCATCTCCTTTGAGAGAGAGAAACATGTAGGGAAGCAGTGGCCATTTTAGACCCTATTTATCTTTATAGACCTTATTTATAGACCCCTCCCTGTCTTTCATCTCAGCCCCCCTGAAAATGTTTAGTCATTATTTTCTAAAAAACATTTTTACTGAATATCTATTTTTAAAAATACCACAGATAGAGAGTGGTATGTCAATTTTGAGAGTGGCCGCCATTGTGGTGTTTTTGTTTTGGGGGAATGTAACAGTAAATTAATTAAGCATTCAGGCTTGTGCTTTGCATGTGTACATCTCACATTCTCATTGGGGGCTGAGCCCCCCTAAGGGTAAAATCCTAGAATCGCCCCTGTCATGAAGTTATTTGTGCTTTGAGAATGAAACATATGTGGCAACAACAGGGCTAACAGAATGTCTGAGAAAACGGCAGAATCGAACATTCTGTTTAAACGCGTGTTAAAAAATAAATAAATCACAGAGTAACATGTATTTTCAGAATTTTACATTCCAGAAGGTAAATTAATTTCAACGGTAGACGGGAAATGCATTGCAAAACTTAAAAGTGGTCGTCACAAATCAAACATAACACGAAATGTAAATATAATGCATGCCTTGGGATGGAGTCAAATGGCCTCGTCAAGGTTCCACTGAATCCGTGAATAAGGAAAGTGCCAACACCCTGTAGCTATTACCTTTGATGTGGTGGAGAAAATCCAAATTAAGAGTGCGGGGATGAGCAGGCATCACAACCCAGGCAGGCTGTTGAGGCGTTTCACCATGGTTGTTAGAGGCCAATATTATGGTCTGTGTCCATTTGATATGCAACAGCCTTCCTGATTGGTTCACCCTGCGTCTTGCTCTCTCTGTTCCCCATCCTCAATGTCTCTGTACTACTAAAACACGGGCGGCAGTGTAGTGTAATGGTTAGGGAGCTGGGCTTGTAACTCAGAGGTTGTTGGTTCATTTCCCAGGTGGGACACTGCTGTTGTACCTGAATTGCTTCAGTAAAATATCCAGCTGTATAAATGGATTGTATGTAAAGAAATGTAAACTGTGTAAGTCGCCCTGGATAAGAGTGTCTGCTAAATGCCTAAAATGTAAATGCAAATGTACTAAAAGAGGAAAAAGGATCAGAGGCAAATTTGATGTGAATTGTAATTTCTTAAATAGATTTCGTAATGGATCAGGCT
This sequence comes from Aldrovandia affinis, assembly GCA_029706075.1. NCBI lineage: Eukaryota > Metazoa > Chordata > Actinopteri > Notacanthiformes > Halosauridae > Aldrovandia > Aldrovandia affinis. The sequence goes on from JAINUG010000128.1 coordinate 2,704,883, forward strand.
TTCTGTCTCACTTTGCCTTTTGACTGTATAAAATGTGACAAACACAGTATCATTTATTTTAATTTTATTTTTAGTGGTGTCATGTATGGTTGTTGTTGCTGTTGTTTTCAGTCATTATATGCCCTGATTTTAAACTGTAACAATGTGATTTTATTGATTGATTGAACTATAAATGCCCATGAAGGGACTGGTGTTGGAAATGGCTACATACACATGTACAGTGCATGGGGCACTGCTTCTGCGGCTGTCAATGGTCTCTGTGCTTGTCCCTTACAAACAAACGAATAAATAAAATTCAGGCTGTAGCATAAGATGCGAAGGAACTTAAGTTACCTCCACACCGGTAATATTTACCGATTCATGAAGGCAGTGGTCAAACGATGCACGAGTAGACTGTGATGGTGTCCGCTTATCATCGCTTTGCTTCTCCCTGTAAAATAGTACTTGTTTGGCAACGTTTTTATATAAGCGGCACTGAGCCATCTCCACCTGTCTGACACTACAGACTCTCCGGTGGTATACTTATTGTCACACTCTTGTTTTATGAATCACCTTAATGACTTGCGTATCATAAAATAACATGTCCTCTGTTGGTTAAACATGAAAAAACCTGCTCAGCGAGCTCGTGCCGGCTCTCCCTCCCCCCCTTCCCCTGGGGCGGACAGCCAAACCCCGCCCCCGATCAGGACTCCCCACCAGGGCTGGTCTGGTACAGTCGGGTTTCGACCCGCGACCGTGATAGGCAGCTCACACTTGTAAAGGACCAGCCAATACGGGTGCGTTAGACCGCTATGCTATCGGAGGCCCCGAGAGTGTTATTATTAATCACTGCCAGTGTGTATTCAGTGCTTTGTGTCATAAGCTCGCCTCCAACGGCGCAGATGTTTCATGTGGATATGATGATGAAAAGGAGAACAAAAGCAAATTATTTATTTCTGCAAGATTTCTGAAATGTATCCAATTTCCTTTAGTTTTATGATAATTTATTTAGCAAGATGAAAGCTTTCTGTTTGCACTTTGAGTCACACTACACTTTGAGCCATCACATTAGTATCTGTTCTGTGTGAAAAATAACAATCCATAATGGTTTGGGTGATAGAAACAAGTTGTATAGTCATCAAAACGTTTTTCCCATGTTTACCAGTACCACAGAAGTGAATAGAAATCATTGGGCCAATTCTGCCACCTTGGATAGGTTTTGGGACACTTGGAGACCACTGGGGACACCACTTACTAAAATATCTTTAGTTCATGAGTCCTTGGGTCTAGAAGTCTGTATTTTTGTGTGGACTTAGTTGACGTACTAGACAAGGCATGCAAAAATACCACAGGTATATCATGAAATGTGACTTTTTCAAACATGATATTCTACACAAGAAAACTCTAAAGCCTACTTTATTGTATGTTTGATATTCATTCCTTTGGGATGCGTTATGTCCAGGTAATTGCTTTTTGCCTGCATCGAGTTTTGAACCGAGGATCCCAACGTCACAAGAGACACGATTAGCCAGCTAAAGACCCGCGACCCCAGCCAAGGGAACTAATCATACTCTTATCGACGTCACATTCTGTAGCGGACGCTCGCGTGCTTAACTCACGTCTTCCGAGCTCCGCTACATCCACATGCTATTTATACCACCCTGCACACCACTATAAACTACAATGTGTTTCCTTTCAAATGATACCAAATATAGGCATGTGGCCATCACAGCTGTTGAGCTGTGAACTGTTATATTTGGCCAAGTCCAAATCGGCGTGAATCCACAAAATAGGGGGTGACGGTTACTACTCTACAGTGTGAGTGACTCAAAGTTTGTGGGTGGTTGGTTGGTTGGCTGGCTGTTCGAATGCGGGCCTATTTCTCCTTACTTTGTAAAGCTGAAGATAAATAAACAAACCTGTTTATGGCTCAGAGGACCAAATCATGTGATTCAAAAGCTTCGGCGGGCTGTGAGTGAAAGCTGAAGCAGGTCTTGCCCCAAGGCAGGAGGGGGGGAGAGAGAGAGAGACAGATTCATGTTTCATGCTTCTTGGTGTGAGAGAATCCAGAAGTTACTGTCTGAATGCTAAATTTTCCCTTCCATGTTATTGTCTTGCTATGTTTTATGAAAAAGATATACAGGGCATAGACAAAATAAGGGAAACACCAAACGATATAGACATATTTTTTTAATTTGTTTTACCTTTATTTATACAGGTAATCTCATTGAGACACGGGGTCTCATTCTCAAGAGAGACCTGGTCAGATATTTATTAACCAATAAGGAGTTGGGCTACTCTTTGCCTTCAGAACAGCTTAAATTCTACTTTGAATGCTGTTATACGTGTTTTAACTGTTTCTAGTGAGATATTGGACCATTGTTCAAGAAGGAAAGCCTCCAGTTCTTTGAGAGATGAAGGTGGTGGAAATCTCTCTATGCTCCAGAATCCAGAACCTCCCATAAGGGCTCAATGATGTTTAGATCTGGTGGCTGGGGAGGCCATGGAAGGTGTTTGACTTTATCCTGGTGTTCATGAAACCACTCTGGAATCCATTTAGCAGTGTGTATGGGGGAGTTATCATCTTATGATCTGGGAACATCTTGAGGACACAATGTTAAAACTGTCGGGCACCAACTATTTGACCTCTTTCAAAATCTGTTAAATCTCTCATGTTGCTTTAGAAACTCATGTATTAAAGTGTTGATTTTAAAACCGCTTTTATGGCAGAAACATATTGGTAATTCATATTGACATTAACACATGTGTAGACTCCTTGTTAATTTCTATTTAGTTACTTCAAACTACAACTCTTTTTTCATTTGGTGTTTACATTATTTTATCACCATAAGCTCACATTTCCCCAAATATCCCTGTAGTAAGGTGGCAGGGGTGGCCACCATGCCTGGTGGTGAGTGGATGAACGACCAACCAAAAAAAGAGTTCTGATAGGCCAACAGCCAGTTTATTACCTCTTTACAAACAAATAAAACTGAATCCGAAAACAAAGTTAAATCAAAACTACTCACTAGGGGTAAACTGCAACAAAACCCAGCACCTCTTCCTCCATGCCCCTCAGGCATGGCAGGCTGTGCTTTTATAAAGGCCTAATGAAGGCATTGATTGCTCATTAGCCTCAGGTGAGCCTGCTTGTAGGTGAGGCCGCTGCTGTCCAAGGCCCTGTAGTCCTCTCCAGGCTGTGGGAGGGAACAGGAGCACCCGACAGCAGCCAAAAGGGAGGCGTAGCCCTCTCCACTCCTCCCTCCACCCCTCAAAGAGGAGGAGCAGTCCTCTCCACTCCTCCCTCCACCCCTCAAAGAGGAGGAGCAACCCCTCCACTCCTCCCTCCACCCCTCAAAGAGGAGGAGCAGCCCTCTCCAGTCCTCCCTCCGCCCCTCAAAGAGGAGGAGCAGCCCTCTCCACTCCTCCCTCCACCCCTCAAAGAGGAGGAGCAGCCCTCTCCACTCCTCCCTCCACCCCTCAAAGAGGAAGAGCAGCCCTCTCCACTCCTCCCTCCGCCCCTCAAAGAGGAGGAGCAGCCCTCTCCACTCCTCCCTCCACCCCTCAAAGAGGAGGAGCAGCCCTCTCCACTCCTCCCTCCGCCCCTCAAAGAGGAGGAGCATCCCTCTCCACTCCTCCCTCCACCCCTCCTGGTGTCAAACTCCAAAGCCACCAGACTGGCCAAAGGCATCTGTGGACACCAACAAAAATGGAGACTTGGAATGAAATATGTCTTCAACATGTGGAAGAGTTTCAGTTTTCTCTGTGTCACTTTTTATCACAGAGACCTTACGTAGGGTTTGGCCCACAAATTAATTAAGGGAAAATCAAGACTGCTTCTTTGTGTGATGCCCTGCAATAGTGCCTTGATTTAATGTATTTCAATTATCTTTATTTTTGGCAGAATTCCCATGTCTTTATGCAACGTGTCACGACTTTGAACTTGGTTTGAAGGTATTGCCACTTAAAAAATAGATGACTCCTCTGGCTCATAGTTCTTGGCAGGGGAGGGGAACACGCAGATGGGCGTGGAATAAAAAAATGTGCTTGATCGATGAGCATATGAGAAAGGGACGTTTATACATGATGATTGCAAGAAGGTGAGCATCTCCTCAGGCTATCTACATTTTTTATTATTTTCATTTGCATAATGTGCTGTGTGTTGATTGTTAATATGTTCCTGTTGTTAATTGTCGTAGTGTGTCTTGTTGTAAGCATTACCCTAAATGCTGCTTACACTTCAAGTGTTCATTTACCCCCCAAAAAACCATGTGATCAGAATCAGAATCAGAATTATTTATTCGCCAAGTACGATGTACGAGGAATTTGCCTTAGTGCAAGGGTGTCAACATACAACCAAAACAATAACAAGAGCTTAGAAGAAAAAAAAAAAAAATTGTGTAATAAAAATACAATAGAATACAATACAGTACAGTGCTAATATACAAATACAAATACAAATACAGTACAGTAATGGTTATGTACACAGTTAAGGTGCAAGAGTGTGCAAATGGGCAGAGTAAAAGTCACAGTTAACGGCACAGTTAAAGTGAGAGTGTGCAAGTGAACAGGGGGCGGGATAGAGGAAGGGTCTTTGTTTATGAGGATTATGGCTTGGGGAAAGAAGTTGTGCAGGTGGCAGTTAGTCCTAGTCTTTAGGGCTCTCACTCTCGGTCTCCGCTGAGAGGGGAATCGCTGGAAGAGAGAGTGGCCGGGGTGTGAGTGGTCAGCCATGATTTTCCCTGCCTGAGGATGTAACATGCTTTGTAACTCCATCTTGACACACTGATTGTAGACCATTGTTCTTTCCCAAACTCCCATGTTAGCTCTGGGGCTTGTGTACTTCCTCGTAATGCTATGAGAAGTCTGGAGCTCTTGTTAGATTAAGGAGGGTTACAACGTAAACGTGCAAATCCACATTCCAAGCCACCACTGATTTTACTCCAATTTTATTTTCCTTTCTGTGTGCATTGAATGTAAGCAACATGCTTACAGCATATTTCCCATGATGTATGTTGTTTGTGTTGTGTGTTGTATGTGTATTGTGGTGTCCCCAGGGGTTGGGCGACACACACAGATCTTGCAGAGGGCGTAGGCAAGTTAAAGAACACGGAGGAGGCAGTATTCAAAAACAAAACAATGATTTATTAACAAACTCTTGACAAACACAAAACAAAGGGTGGGGAATACAAGGACACAAAGTCCGCAATCCTTATCTCGTTGTCAAGGTCCAATCCAATTCCAAAATCCAGTTCCAAGTCCACAATCCAGTCCGTAGTTGATATTCAAAAGGGGGTCCTCACACAATCCAAACACAAAACACTCCAACACTCCAACACTCCAACACTCCAACTCACACTCACACTCACACTCACACTCACACTCACACTCACACTCACACTCACACTCACACTCACACTCACACTCACACTCACACTCACACTCACACTCACACTCACACACACACTCACACTCACACTTTAAATAGGCCTTGAAATGGCTTTCAGCTGGTCGTTAGTCCCCATTGCTTGACTCGGCTCAGGTGTAACTGTAGCCTGCTGGGAAATGTAGTGTTTCCTGGCTCCCATGTGTTGTAGGCCAGGCAGCCATTTCCTTGTGCAGCCCCTTGGGCTGCCACAGTATGTTGATTAGTATCACATGAGAGGGACTGGCACATATACCTAATATGCGAGAGACTGACAATCAAAAGAGTTAAATACAACATGTGAGTTGGGGAAGGGAAACTGACCTACATGGCTTTACATACGTGAAATTAATGGACAGTAAACATTTAAAATAAACGTGTTGTGAAACTGGAAGTAGTATATGCAACTGTGCCTTATCAATATGCCTTTTCATCGATGCAAAAAGGCAGGTGTTAAATCGAAATAAATCACACATACCACAAAAAAACCCTCACCATCGCAGCACGCATCAGATTCAAGTCACTGGTGCTGGCTTTTCAAGCGGCCAGAGGTACTGCTCCCCCATACCTCCAGTCACTCATCACTCCCTACACCCCTCCCAGACCCCTCTGCTCTGCCTCCTCTGGTAAACTGACTGTCCCTTCCCTCCGGGCGCCTGGCAGCCGCTCCTCGCAGTCTCTCCTCTTCTCTTTTCCTCAGTGGTGGAAAGACCTTCCGCAATCAGTCAGGACCGCGGAATCACTTGCGATCTTCCGCAAGAGACTCAAAACCCACCTCTTCAGACTCCACTACCACTGAACTCTGTCCATCTAGCTAAATTGTCTTCACCACTGTTTACTTGGTCAACACTATACTCCCCAAAAACAAAAAAAAAAAAACAAAAAAAATGTACACTAACCTTTTCCTTCCCGGTGTTACAGGTATGCTACGCAGATGCCTGCAATGATGTCTATTGCTGTATTACTGCACTGATCTCATGCGCTAACTATGATTGTTCCTACCATGTATTAATGCACATCTTGTAAGTCGCTCTGGATAAGAGCGTCTGGTAAATGCTTAAAATGTAAAATGTAAAATGTACAATACTGCCACAGATCTGTAACAGGTAATTCAGAGCAGGAAATACTGTATTGGAGAATGAGACAGAGTTGTGGTAGAAAGCATTTGTAATATTTTTTTGTGCATTAGTTCTCTAAAGCAGTTACCAAATTGCACCATTTAGCTGCAAACGTCTCAAATACAGCAGGCCTCCAACAGTGTGACGACAAATGGGCTATTTTAAGTGTTAAGAATGATAGGTTTTACCACTTGAAAGTCACCAGTCAAAAGTTATTAACTGTGCTTTTGACCCGAACCGCAAACCCCAGCCATGCTCATACCCATGAGATGCACTTTTCATTAAATAGCTAGATCCAATGTACCATCTGGTAATTACATAGCTGTAAGCCTGACATTACATGTACTAATTTACTGTACCCTGTTGTGTACGAGTGACATTACATGCACTTTATTCTGCTTCTCATATGAAATCTCAGCCTCCATGGGGCTGGCGAAGAGCGTAGTGGTCTAATGCACCCGCATTTGGCTGGTCCTGTACGAGTGTGAGCTGCCTATCAGGGACGGGGTTCGAAACCCATTGCTGCCAGACCGGCCCTGACCATTATTCCTAATTGGGGGTGGCATTTGGCTGTCCGCTCCTGAGGGAGGGGGGAGGGTGGTCGTCACGAACTCGCTGTGAAGCACGTAAGAATGTCTCCAGAAAGGGGGTCGGTGAGTTCCGTCTCGAAGGAGGTGGATCATCGCCGGCCTCGGAGAGTAGCTTACCCTGTAGAGACGGAGACACAAGTTCATGTGGGGGAGGGTTAATCAAAATAAAATAGAGGGTATAATCGTGGTTCTGTGTGTCCCAGTAGGTAGAACATGGCGTTGGCAACGCTTAGGCTGTGGGTTCAATTCCCACTGGGACCACATATACTGAAAAATGTATGCATTCACTACTGTAAGTCGCTTTGGATAAATGGCATATATTATATTATATCATATTATAATTGGCTTCCAAATTGGGGATAAAAACTAGTGTACTACATTAAATGTACTCTATCCTGCATCTCATATACCTCCATAGTCTGTGATGTCTGCTCCGATTGGCTAACTGAGGAAGTATCAAGTGCAGACAACAATATAGGGATGAATCATATACATGTACACACACAGAAGCATGCACACCAAGCTGGCTGAGCCGCTGTGCTTGACATCCAGGTAAGGTTGCTATGGGAACTCAGAGTGTGAACTGCTCCTTTGTAGCAAGCCTTGTAACAACCATTGATTATTAATTATGTGCAATTACACATTTGTCAAACACTACCATGTAATATTGTGTAATTTCACTGTACATGAGTAAATTACAGTGTAATATGGGCAGCTTAAAGTAAAGTGTTACCCTAATATACTTAGTGTATCAAAAGATTATTATAAGCGTCTGCTAAATGGCATATATATATACACTACCGTTCAAAAGTTTGGGGTCACCTTCCATCTGGACTATGGCTAATCGGGCACTCCTTCATTCTTCAGCAAGATAACGACCCGAAACACACCTTGAAGTTGTGCAAGAACTATCTGGTGAAGGAGGAATGTGAACAACAACTCAAACTAAAGACCTGGCCTGCCCAGTGTCCAGACATCAATCCCATAGAACTTGTATGGGACAAACTGGAAAGGAAGAGTCAAAGCAAAGCAACCCACAAGTTTCTCTGGGAATTGCTGCAGGATAGCTAGGAAAACATGTCGGGTGATTTCCTGCTAAAACTTATTAACCGAATGGCCACTGTTTGTGAGGGTATTCTCATGCCAAAGGGTGACTATTTTGAGGAATCCAAGATTCAATTTTCAATATAATTTTCTTGAACATTTCTTTGATGTTCATTTTGTTCATTGTTACATGTGTTTTTTGTCATTTTAAAGTATTTACAGAAATGTATACGGTGTAAAGCATTGTCAATTATGAGATAAAAATAGTTTCCAGCAGGTGACCCCAAACTTTTGAACGGTAGTGTATTAACAGCCCATGAGAAAAAAAAGCATGACTCAATTTGAAACAACATTAACTTTCTATTCTTATTATTGAGCCTTCAGAAATATAATGGAATGGAAGAATCTTCTACAACTTCAGGTTCAACAATTTAAGTAAACACACAGACTTAACAACATTAATTGTGTGATTATGTCACCTTAACAGAGCAGTATTCATACAATGTCAACCCCTGTATCATCATCGCAGTTCACATATTACGGGCACATAAACAATACACTGGGGGTCAGAGTTCTGACACGATCTTGTGAAAAATATAATTGTCATTTTCCACTGAATCAATATATCAGAAAAGCCCTAGTGGAATGCATTGCATATTATTCATCTATTTGTCATAGGAAGGAAAGATTTTTTGATATGGGGCTTTTTCAATTGTATTTATCCTCCATTTTGTTTTATAACTTAAGATATTTCCCTTCCTTTGCTTCATCCTTGACTACACCGTTTCCACCCCCCAAAACAAAATGTAAATAAAAATCCCCCAGGGCCCATACACAACACTAGCTAGCTTTCTACTTTATCAGAACAAACGGTTTACACTTACAGGCAATTATAAGATTGTAAACTGGGTCTGGGGCTGAGTAGATGGACTCTGCAGTGGTGCATAATGACCCCGGTCGCCCTGGGGGCCCCCTGATGAGGGGCCACCCTGTCATTCCTTGCCGTCCTTAGGGAAGGCTAATTGCACCTCTTGCACTACTTTGCTTCACCCCGCTGACAGGATGTCGATTCCAGCGCCTTTCTAATTAATCAATGACCCGGTCCGCTACACACGACGTAGCGCTGTCATGTTCCAGGGGCCTCGGGGCTCTCTCCACTCTGTTCACTGAGCAGCCTTCTCATTTTCCCTGTGGTCGGTTAATGACGTTAGCAGCACGGTGAGGGGAAGCCATCTCTGCTTGACTGTCTGTTTTTATGACATCTTTTTGGGGTTTTTTATGCCCAGATTGCTGGCTGGGATGTTCTTGAATGTAGACTTCCTGTTGACGAGAATACAAGGCTGTTCTCTTGTGTGAGGGATATCGATGCAATTCTCTTCTTTCTTCTTTCTCTCACGATCAGTGTCAATGAGTATGACCATCACAAACGCTAAGGAGGAAGTAAATGCCATCTTGTGGAGCAGCATAGCTAGCTAGGCTACTGTTTAGACATTCCGCCTGTTTGTTTGATGACTGAAGATTTTTTTCTTTTTATTTAACCTTTATTTAACCAGGTTAGTCTCATTGGCATTCAAAATCTCATGTTCAAGAGAGACCCTGGCCAAGAAAGCAGCAACAGATTACAGACACTACAAAAATGACAACATTTAACATAAAGGCAGACAAGCAACAACGTTCACAGAAGTTTCACTTCTGGTTACACAAGAGCAGTCTAAATACGTGGTGCAAACTAAGTGTCAAAGCGTTTACAATTTTCATTTACTTTCCTCCATAGCTTTGACCCCTGAAATGGGCAAGCTTTCTAAGAGGGTCGAATGAGCGATCCATGCGCGGGCCCTCGGAGGATGCCGGTCGTGGAAATAGAGTTTCTGGCCTCTGCATTTAAACACTTTCCAAACACTTACCCGGACCCCTCGAGGGAAGAGAGGCGAGCGTGTGGGATCAGCGGCTGTGTGAGCTCTCTCGCACAGTTCAGCATCTAACGAGCCACGCGCCCAGAGGAAACGCCAATGAGAGAAACGGAGGGAGAGGAAGAAGAAACTTCATAAAGAGATATTATACATCGCCTGAAAATGAAACGGTGCACCCTGAATTATTATTGTTATTGTTATTATTGTCATCATCTTGCTGTTGCTAGTTGGTGCATTAGGTTGGTGGTTCTCTGTGGCTCACTTGGTAGAACATGGCGTTGGCAACGCTTAGGTTGTGGGTTCAATCCCCACTGGGGCCACATATACTGAAAATGTATGCATTCAAGACTGTAAGTCGCTTTGGATAAAAGCGTCTGCTAAATGGCATATATTATATTACCCTAAATGTCACAGATGTTTTTGTTCTATTGCAAAATTAAATGCTTTTATAACATTGACATATTTATAAAAATGAATAACAAAATATATACAGCAAAAACGAAATAAACATCAAATAGATGCCAACAATTTATACGACACACGTCATCATACAGTAGCTATGTCATTTTTTGGTCGTACTGTAAATAGATTTTTCTTATTGCAAGAACATTACACTTTGTAAATCTGTTCCTAACGAGTTGCGTATGGTTTTATTGCTGTGCGCGATTTAAAAAAGAAATGACCATAACGGTCATTTCACGTCCGGTGAAACCAGTCGGTAACTTTAAATAAGACATTTTGAGCCTACATCCCGCCAGAGCCAGGCAAAACGGCATTATTACTTTTTTTTCTTGGGGAATGTTAATGGAAGAATGGGAGAGAAAAATAGATGTTAATAAAAAGTCTGAACCTTGAGTATATATCATCCCTCTATTCTAAGGGTCTTAAGCAGAAGATCTTTTTGCTCTAATGCTTAACCACGCTGTGCACAGTGGGGTGATCTCTGAGAGGAAATAATCACTTCACCATTGATTTGGGACAGGAAATGGAGCTTTCAGGCTAATGTGCATCTTCTTCGTGTAAAGGGTCATTTCATTACGAGCGATGAAGTCTGGGATGAGCTGACTGCATTCCTGCAGTGTAAACGTGTTTACCAAGTCTCCTGGGACAATTGGCTCCGTTTTCTCCTCTCCGATTCGTCCCTGTATAGAGGGATTCTCATGATCCTATGCTCTTATGTGTGAGAAGCTTCCTTGAAGTGGGTTTTCCTTGGATTTGGTTTTTATTTCTGCTTGCTTCTCACTTTAAAATGATATTTTCTAATACTTACCAAACCTCACAGTGTGTGCAATGATTGGAAAATAATAAGAATGTCTGCCAGTCACAGTGGGCTCTGCAAGAATCTCATTTAATTGAAAATTACATTTAAAATCTTTCAAATACTGTATTTGGGTTATTTTTCTGTAGTCTCCAGACCTCGGTGTGAGCTACTGTATTTATGAACAACGAATGAAGGCAAACAAATGATCTTTGACTCATTGATTTTCAGATTTCTTTTCTGCTTCATCAGCTCAGAAGGAACAGTCCAGACTCATCAAATGTGTCCAGCTCATTTGAGTGTTTATGTATGTGCATATTGGGCAAATGTACCAGTGTATGTTTGTATTTGTTTTTCAGGACTGCTTGTAGCCTTCTTTTATCAGAAGCTAACCAAGGGATATTCAATCAGTCAAATTTGACATTGTGTAGCGCTGTTAACACAATGATCCAAGCAAGTCAAAGAGGTGATTACTGAAAAGTAATGTAGCATATTAACGGGCGCAACGTTACAATAACCTGTGTCTTGAAACTTTAATGGCGGACAAGAAATACAGACGTGTCATCCTCTGCAAAAGAGGGCAGGGTAGCCATAGTCGTAGGAAAATAAATAAAAGGCTGCTGTCACCCTCAATCTACCAACTCAATCAAACTACCATCAATCTGTCAAAGGTGATGGTAGGAGAGATGAGGATTTTGACGTGCATTCCAAGGTATAGATTTGTATCACTCTTTCAGCCCTATTTCCCTCAGGCCCTGGAATGACTGTTTGTTGACATCATCATCTTTCAGCCCTGAAATGAAGGCCCTTATCAAGGGCAGCTTTGGAATGCTCAAAGGACTGTTTGTGTGGCCAAGGCTCATTATTTTTCAGTTGTTGGTAACCTAAACTGTTTTTGTTTTTTTTACCTCTGGCAGTTTACCGCTAACCTTTGTACCATCCATCCATCCATCCATTATCAAAGCAGCTTATTCCTGGTCAGGGTCCGGGGAGGGCTGGAGCCTTCCCAAAAGTCCGGGCGAGAGGCAGGAAATACACCCTGGACAAAAGGTGCAGGGCACACACAAACTCACACACTCATAACGGGCAATTTAGCCCAATTAGGCTGGAGGCATTATTTTTCAGTTTTTGGTAACGGGGAGAACATGCAAACTGCCTTTCGAACCCGAGACCTTCTTTTTTATCCACTGCACCAGTTTACCGCCTACCTTTGTACCATTTCAGGTTATTCACTGGACTTGAACTGCTTAAATTTCAGTAAAACTGGAAAATGGGGGTGTTCTAAAACCTTTGACCGGTAGTGTATATATATATATATATATACATAAAACTTGAATTGAATTGCAACAGAACAGTAACGTGTGTGTAGATTAATAGCTTGAATAATAGTTATTTTAACAAGGAAAATAGCTACTCTACATTAGAACATTTGGTGGCATTTGGCTGTCTGCCCCAGGGGGAGGAGGAAGGTGAGCCGGCACGAATTCGCCGAGGAGCAGGAATGGCGTCCGTGGTCGGGTTCCGTCTCGGAGGAGGCAGATCTGCTGGCCCAGGGAATTGGCTCATTACCCGGAGGACGGGCGGCAGACTCGTGAGGGAGGGTGAATTGAGATAAATAGAGAGGGTATAATTGCCAACCAAATTGGGAGAAAAACAGGAAAAAATCGGAAACAGTCAATGAATCAGAATGTAAAACTGTGTAAGTCGCTCTGTGTAAGAGCGTCTGCTAAATGCCTAAAATGTTTAAAATGTCAATGAAAAAAAAAGAAAGAATACAAAATAGAAGATGACAGTCTTTGCGCAGGATGTGTTTTTAAACAGAACAAACTACCCCTGACCATAATGCAGTGAGCAGTGCTCATGTGACTTCAGTTGTGCCCCACGCTGCAACTCCACAAAACTGTCTTTGGGACACGCTCCCCTGCCTTCCCATCTGCTGTCAACTATTTATGCCAATTTACATTGACTCAGTTTGTAGATTACACGCCCGTGGCCTGGTCCATGCAGTCCTGCAGATAGCGACCCCCCCCCAGTGTCAACAGACCTATTGGAACTAACATTTCAGTTTATATCAGGTATTGTAATGATCCCATGTACAGCCCTCTTTTAAAGCAATGGTGCTTTGCAATGGGACGTTACAAAGCACTAAGCAAATTGCCTCCGTGTGACACTGCAATGACAGCCCATTACCTCAACAATGTTTAACATGCGCTATGTCTACTGCAGAGATGCAACATTAACACTCTCTGCGCCGAGAAACCTTATTAGCAGCAGAGCGTCTGAACGCTTCTGTGTGTGCAGGTAAGGGGTGATAAAAACAGTGTTCTGACAGTGTTAAGTTAATCAAGTGGCATTTCATTGTTATTGAGATTCCCACAACCAGCCAATCCCCTCAATAAAGAGATCCTATGGATGGTGTGGCCAGCATTTGTGAAAGTCGATCCATTATTGTTTCATAAGGAGGGCGAGCTGTAGAAGTACATTATAGCAGTCATTTATCTACAGCATTGTGTATTAATGGGCCATTGATACCATGAGGCCAGCTTACAGAGAGCTTCTACACAGGCAGCAGTGACTCAGTGGTTAGCGACACAGGCTGGCAAGCGGAGGGTTGCTGGTATGAATCCCAGGAAGGTCAACAAGAAAAAACTATGAACTGGAAACCGGAGGGAGGCTAGTTCACTTCCTTGAGCAAGGCACTGAACCCCTAAACTGCTCCAGGGGCGCCGTACTATGGCTGACCCTGCGCTCTGACCTCTCTGATGGAATACATATGTTTAGTGGTCTATGTGTGTGTATGTAGGAGAGATATGCAAAAAGACAAATTCCAATGACCTTGTGTAACATGGCTAATAAAGTATATTCCTATATTCCTACATCGGCAGTGTCGGTGTAGTATAACGCCTAGGGCTTGTGACGCAACAATTGTAGGTTCGATTCTCAAGTGTGGGCACTGCTGTTGTACCCTCGAGCAAGGTACTTAACCTGAATTGCTTCAGTAAAAATATCCAGCTGTAGAATAAGAGCTGGATAAGAGCGTCTGCTGCTGTGATTTATTTTCAACAAGATTGGAAAACAAACGGATTGCCCTCCCCACACAAACTCGCCGCCCGTCTCACGGGGCAAGCTAATTCTCAGAGGGCAGTGAACTCTGCTTCCTTCGAGACGGCATTCACCCACCCACGTTCTGGAGACACCCTTACGTGCTTCTCAGCAAATTCATGCCGGCTCACCCTCCCTCCTCCCCCTGGGGCGGACAGCCAAACGCCGCCCCCGATTGGGTCTCCCCACCAGGGCCGGTCTGGTACAGTTGGGTTTCAAACCACGACCGTGATAGATAGGTAGGTTACATCGCTACGCCAGTGAATTTTTTAATGGACAGCGGAGCACTGTAACTTGCGTTGCCTTCTGTGATGCTCCAACACACTACTCTCTTTGAAAACAAGAACTGTGTTTTTGGGGGGGTTTTTATCCCCATTTTCTCCCAATTTGGTAACCAATCACACCCACCATTCTCAGGTCAATCTCTCCCTCATAGTTTGCTGCCGTAGCCCTGTGACCGGTAGTGACAAAGGCGAAGTATCGTCTCCTCCGAGACGGCACTCATCATGCTGTCGACCTTAACTCCGGCACCCCAGAGCCACTCCTGTATGCAGCGAACATCTTGTCAGCTTCCCTCCCCCTGGGGCGGACAGCCAATTGCTGCCCCCTAGTGGCACTCCTGGCCAGAGTCGACTTGAACCCCAGTCGCCGTGGCCAGCGTCAGACGTTGAAACCACTAGACCATGCGGGAGGCCAGAACTGGCCTATTGTCCGTGTGAATACAGCCTTGGTGCCGTCCTCTGACTTACTGTACGTCTGTGCAGCTTAACTTGTGGACTGCGGTGTGAAAAGAAGCGGCAGCAGTCATCACGTGTTCCAGAGGAGAGCACATGCTCTCCCAAATTAATTTGATTTAATTTATTTAATTTATGAATTTATTTGACAGGGACAGTGCACATTGATAACATTTCTGTAAATGTGCCAGAGTTAGCCAAGGAGGCTAATTTTCATCTGCAGTTCCTGGGCAGGCAGCTAGTTAAAAAATAAACAAACACATGTATATAGAAGCATTAAAATAATTGAAGATACAATCTACACATAGTATGCAGAGAGACAGACAGTACCAGCATACAAACAAGAAGCCGAAACACATTGCGACACAGAATTCACAGGTTGCAGCGAGTGCAGCTCTGAATATAATTCACCGTTCACATTTACGACGTCGCTCCCTGGGCTCATTAGGACCACAAGATATATTATCCCACTCCCGTTTCCAGAAGTGAAAAAGTTTTTTATCCAGTTTTTTTTTAAATGTTATGAGAGCAGAATGAGTTTTCTTACATTTGCCTTTTTTTTGTTGCAACAATGACATTGACATTAATGGAATTTAAAACGAATGGAAGTGGATAATCAACTTTGGTACTCCTCTGCTGGTGATGGAACAATGGACAGCATATGCCGTACGCACCCCCCAGGGGGCTTAAAGTGTCACTATGAGGCTGCCAGACGGTGCTGTAACGCCACGTGACTTCACCTGGGAATCGCAAACGCAGCTGTGCTTGTTCCGTTTTTATGGAACATTATTTCACTGGGAAATGATTTGCCACAGTCTGGTATGGGAGTCGGTCTCAGTATCTTAGCATGCAGTACAAATTTCTCCTTAGCCAATTATATGGCTGGATATGGGGCGACGCCCTGATCTCATCTTTGCACAACTTGTGTGAAGCACAATGCATTTAGTTATTTTAATGTTATTAGTCCCTGTGCACCTCCAGACACTCATAACACCCTACACCCCTCCGCTCAGCCTCCTCTGGCAAACTGACTGTCCCATCCCTCCGGGCGCCTGGCAGCCACTCCTCACGGTCTCGCCTCTTCTCTGTCCTGATCCCTCGCTGGTGGAGCGACCTTCCGCAATCGGTCAGGACCGCGGAATCACTGGCCATCTTCCGCAAGAGACTCAAAACCCACCTTTTCAGACTCCACTACCACTAAATTCTGTACATCTAGCCTATTGTCATCACCACTGCCAACTTGCTCAACACTTCTTTTATATGTATCCCTGCCTTCATTTAATAACATTTAATACAAATTTTGTAAAATTTTAACATTTTTACTAACCTTTTCCTTCCCAGTGTTACAGGTGTGGTACACAGCTGCCTGCAATGATGTCTATCGCTGTATTGCTGCACTGATCTCTTGCGCAAACTATGATTGTTCCTACCATGTATTCATGCACATCTTGTAAGTCGCTCTGGATAAGAGCGTCTGCTAAATACTTAAAATGTAAAATGTAAATGTAAAGGGGTCTCGTTGTCTTAAAAGATTTGGGATTTTTGAGAAGAAAATAAATAATGTCATAATTGAAATTCAGCAGTATATAACTATAGTATTGAACAATATACATATTATAACTGTATGTGTTTCAACCTTTTTTGGGGGTTGCAATGTCAGCGCGGCTTTTGAAAAGCATTCAGTAATTGTGTTGTAATTGTAAAAATCTTTGAAATCTTCTTATTGGTGAAACTCCTGATTGGTACTTTTGAAGAACCTTTTCTCAGATTTGCTTTGAATGTTCTTTGGTCTTCGTGATGAAGCTTTTGCTTGGAAATGCACTAACCTCTCACACACGCATTCATTCATTTGAAATCATTTGAAACACCTTAATTGTACACAGGTGAACAATCAAATAATTACAGTATGTGACCTCTGAAGACAATTTATTGCACTGATGTTTATTTAGTTGTGTCATAGCAAATGGGGTGAATACTTATGGAATCAATTATTGTCTGGGTTTTTTTTGGAAAATAATTTAGAAAAAAGCTTTAAAGTATTTTTTTTAACTTTGACATTGTTTAGTATTTTGCTGTGATCAGTAGCAAGAAATCCAAATCAAATCAATTTTGATTCCATGAAGTAAGAAAGTACCAAAATAAAATGGGGTAAAGGTCCAAGGGGTAAAATACTTTTTAATATCCACTGTATTTGTTATTTCTGAGCAGGATATACAGTACCCTCCAAAATTATTCAAACCCTTGCACCTTGTCACAGATTCTACAAGTGTCTGGAACTCTGTTGGAGGGATGCAACACAATACTTCCAAGAGAAATTCCATAATTTTGTGTTTTGTTGATGGTGGTGGAAAATGCTGTCTAAGGTGCTCTCAATTGGGTTGAGATCTGGTGACTGAGACAATCATGGCATATGGTTTACATTGTTTTCATGCTCATCAAACCATTCAGTGAGCACTCGTGCACTGTGGATGGGGGGCATTGTTATCCTGGAAGAGACCAATGAGAGACCAGAGAAATGCTTCACCATAGGCTGAAGGTGATCACTCAGAATGACTTTGTATTTATTGCCATTTACTTTGCCATCTTAGGGGTTGAGTGGATCAGCAGCTGAATAATATGAGCCAGGTTCAATGAAAGACACACCCCCCCACCAAAGATGCTGAAGACCAAGAGAAAGACCTTTTCTACAAATGCTCCAATCAGATGTGTAGCAGCCACATGACCCCAGACCTCCTGCTTGTCATAGGATACCTAAATGCTAAGGTTGGTTCTGACAACAACAGCTTTGGGAGAACCATGGGAAAACATGGATCTGGAGAAAGGTTAGAGGAGATTTCCGTTGTACCAACAACTCAATGATCAGCGTCACACTCTTTTCACACAAAGAAAACTGTCTTGGCACTCTCCAAATGAACGAGATAAAAACCAGATCAATCACTTTCTGATCAATAGCAACTGGAAGCAGTCACTCAGAGATGTGCAAGTGCAGAGAACACTAACGAGCTCAGGACTAACAACACAGAGAGGCCCAAGGTTCGATGTCTGGCTGCTCAAAGACCAAAAAAATTATGAAAATCTTCACTCAGTAGGTAGAGCGTGGATCTGGGTGGTTCTGTGTGGCTCAGTAGGAAGAGCATGGATCTGGGTGGTTCTGTGTGGCTCAGTAGGAAGAGCATGGATCTGTGTGGTTCTGTGTGGCTCAGTAGGTAGAGCATGGATCTGTGTGGTTCTGTGTGGCTCAGTAGTGTTGTGGTGACAGGAATGAATCCAAATGCGGACACAGACAAAGTTAGGATGGAGAGTGATGTTTTAATAATAATTGTAGTAGTAATGACAGAGGTAGTGGAGCGATGAGCTGGACACTGGAAGGGATGCACAGGAGGACAGACAGGATGGAAATCGGGAGGGGCAGCTTGCAGGCAGGCGGAGCTGGCAGGACGGACAGAGCTGGCAGACGGATGAAGAATGAACCTGAACACAGGGGGAACAACAGGAACAAGGGTAAACAAACATATAACACAACACGCAGAGAACAGTAAACACAGAGTCTAATATAAGGAATCAGAAGTCAGCTTCTACCGAGAAGGGAAAACAACGATCTGACGATGAATGACTGGAAAACCGGGGTAGATATACTCTGCAGGGCTGATGAACTTGATGGGAGGCTGGTGTGCCGGAATTAGTAACAGGTGAGCATGATGAGTAGTAATGAGGGTTAATAATTGAATAATGGAAAATAATAAAACAATTAACAAACAATCACAAGGGAGAAACAAGACAGGAACAAAGGGAATGTGACAAGTAGGTAGAGCATGGATCTGAGTGGTTCTGTGTGGCTCAGTAGGTAGAGCATGGCGTTGATAATGCTTAGGTTGTGGGTTCAATTCCCACTGGGACCACATACGTATACTGAAAAATGTATTCACTACTGGAAGTGGCTTTGGATATATGGAATACAGACACTCCTCACTTAACGACCTACCTGTCATTTTCACTGATTGTATTTTTATGTTCTGTAATATGTAAGAGTTATGCAAATTAAAACAAAGTTATCAAGTTGGAGTTCCTTTAGACCTTTTCTTTATTCAGAATAAATACAAATGATTACCTGTATTTACAGTATGCAAACCCGCATCTCAATGGGACTTCCTGGTTAACTAAAGGTTAAATAAATAAAATAAAAATAAAAGATCCTTTGGTGCAGCTGCTCCCGGCCTCTGCAATGCCCTCCCTGCCTCAATCAGCAACGCAGAGCCCACCTCCATCTTTACATCCGGACTGAAGAACCCCTCTTCAGCCTGGCTTTTCTCTAGTTTAGTTCTCCTGATTTCTAGGACTTTGCGCCTGTTCTTAAAATGCTGTCAAATGCTTTTTATACTGTGCAGCGTGCTTGGGTTCATTGAAAGGCACTTCAAATGTATTATTAATGAATGTGTTATCACTAATATTCTCTATGGTAGCCCAGCTGAAGGTGGAGTGTCGATGTGACTTCTACTCTGCTTTGTGACTTCTACTCTGCTCTTTGTGACTTCTACTCTGCTCTTTTGCACACTCTTGCACCTTAACTGTGTACATAACCATCATCTGTACTGTATTTGTATATTTGTATTTGTATATTAGCACTGTACTGTATTGTATTGTATTATATTATATTGTATTGTATTGTATTGTATTTTTATTACACTTTTTTATTTTTTTCTAAGCTCTTGTTATTGTTTTGGTTGTATGTTGACACCCTTGCACTAAGGCAAATTCCTTGTACATCGTACTTGGCCAATAAATAAATGATTCTGATTCTGATTCTGATTCTGATTCTGTTGGGGCTCCGGCTCCACTGTTCTGTCCCCATGTTGTGTTCGCCCGCCGCCTCTCACCCGTTGGCCCCCAGCCGTCCAATGGGCTGCCACTCATTGCCCCTACTACTCTTTTACAAGGGAGACCTGGCCAAGACAACAGCAATAAAACATACAGTATACCAGACATAAAAACATAAAAACACACATGATAATAAAGTGCTTTGATTGGAGGTGATACAACATGTTATCAGTGGGGGGCCCAGTCTGCAGAAAACAACGACACTCTTCCTGCAAAGAGTTCTGTATCAGGGATTTAAATTCACTAAGAGAAATCAGGGGTATCTAAATGCTCATCCCATGCGAGTGGTGCATAGTGAGAGTGATGGTATTTTCTCGTATAGTAAGTGCTCTGGGTATTCCCCCCACAGTGTGCAGCCTGGTGTGGGGGGTGATGAGAAGCCCAGTGTCAGAGGAGCGTAGCCCTGGACGCACCAAAGCGGAAAAGTCTTGTTGATGCTCTATGTGCAAGCTGGCGTGATGGGAATTGAGGTTTCAGCTCTTTGAACTCCAGTACCTCTTTGAATTAACCTCTCCAGGTGGTTATGTAACCATCTAAGGCCAAATGGCATTCAGCTAGAAGACATTAATAATTAGGCCTACATTTTAAAAAAAACTCCTGTTTTTATAATTATTTGTAAATATTTTGAGATTTCAATAGATATTTATAAATATTCCAGCGCCCATAAATGCTTGGATTGATTAGTTTAGACTTTTTTTTAATTATAATGAATGAGTCCTCACTCATAACTCCAGTACAGTAATTACAGTAGTTAAAAAAAACTGTAAATATATATTTTTTTAAATTGTTAAGCATTTTCATTTGTAATAATTTTATTTTCCTTTTCATTTATTTATAAAGTTGAACTGTTGTTCAGCTGTTAGTTTGCAGACAGGAGGATATTTCAACTTGTGAATGACCTCTATACTTATGTAATACTATCAATATACAGCACCTCTATAATACCATAATATACTTTGTGATAACTTATAAAAACAAATTCTCTTTCATGTGTGTGATTCCTATATGGCCTTTGTGTAAAACGGACTGCCACTTTGTGCATACCATCTATTTGTCATGCAGAACTGTTCTCCTAAAGTTTCTTTGAAATCTACTTTCTCAATTGATGGGGGGAAAAAAATCAATTTTACAAACTCAGACTTTTTTTTGCTACATAACTCAACAGAAGGTTACCGGGTGCTGTAGCAGCACTGCTGTGTGGGGTTTTGCGGCTATATCCATTTTGTGAATCCACAATTGAAGATACTGAAGATTCAATTTCATTTTTTTATGATTCATGTGTCTGTTGTCTCCTTTCATTTTTCATGTTTTCTATCAATTTAAGCCTACCGCATTTTTTTTGCTAACTGTCTCTGAATTCCAGCGTTCTTAACAAATGGGGACAGTCTTGAAACTGCTGCAGCTGACTAGGTCCACAGTGAAACAGTTCAACGAGCACAAATCCATTAAAACAATAGAGAGGCCAGCACTGAGATTGCATCATTAGACCTCTGACTACTACCTTACCGATTGCATGGAAACGCGCATTGACTATTGAAGTGTTGATATATTTATCACTGTTGGTGGCATCTAGTGGACTGAACAGTAGTGAGCTTACAATCACTAAAAGACAAATGGCCAAAATAAGGGTATTTTACAAAGCAGGGTGTGTAGTTATCTCGTTAGCTAATTCATGTAAATATTGCATATTGTCTGTAAAGCTTGCAAATTTCCACAACAAAACATTCACAGCATACAGCCAGCTAACTGTATCCTACAACAGTGGTTCCCAAACGGTTTTGTATCACGGAACACCTTTGGAAGGATGAGAATTCCACGGCACACCTAATTTTTTAAAACATCACTGCATGATTGTAATGCGAAATGTGTGAAATTAAAGAAATTGTAACCTCCTTGCATCGGTTTTCATGGAATGCTTTACTATGTATATACATGCACAGTGGGTATGAAAAGTATTCACCCCCACCTAGCTTTTTTCTTATTTTTTTCTTATTTCATGGAATCAAAATGGATTTAAATAATTTTCAGAAATGTTGAGAATTCCTTTTCACTTGGTAGTTGTAGGGTAAAATGTGTAGATAAAGCTGGAAAAAGTCAGATTTAATATGTTTTCATTTCAGGAGCTATAAGGCAACAAAGGAGACATTTTTGCGACAGGATGTAGTACTTTAAAGAGAGCCACTGTAATTGTTGATAAATAGCACTTTGCCATTTGGGTCAGACTGTTAAGTGGTCTATTCTAGAAACGGCTCCACAATTCAAGTAAAGAAATTGCACAGGTGGCGTTCTTTGAGTGGCTTATCTTACCTTCCCCACGACGTGTTTTTACATGCCTCAGGTGACAGTTCTGTTGGCAGGGAAGTGTTTGTCTGGGTAGTTAAATGTTTAAGACGTTCCAGCTGGCAAAGTTTCCGACTCCAACAATGTTTGAGCACCTTCTTCATTGTCGTAACAAGATTGTCAATCTTTGGGAAATTGTATTCCCGCATATTGCTTGCGAGCGATATAGGATGTGGCATTGCATGCCAAATGAAACAGGAAATAAGCCTCTCAGGACGTCACTGTGCGTCTTTACCATGTAGACTGCGTTTCAGACAGTGTTTTGCACTCCAAGCATGGACTGCACTGCATTGAATCTTTAGAAGCAAACGGACGAAACAGAACATGAATAGATTGGCTGCTTACTAACAATCAATTTTCAAAATTGGCAGCTAGAGGAACTGCTCCCCCTTACCTCCAGACACTCATCACACCCTACACCCCAGCCAGACCCCTCCGCTCTGCCTCCTCTGGTAAACTGACTGTCCCATCCTTCCGGGTGCCCGGCAGCCGCTCCTCGCGGTCTCGCCTCTTCTCTGTCCTGACCCCTCGGTGGTGGAACGACCTTCCGCATTCGGTCAAGACCACGGAATCACTTGCGATCTTCCACAAGAGACTCAAAGCCCACCTTTTCAGACTCCACTACCACTGAATTCTGTACATCTAGCCTATTGTCATCACCACTGCCGACTTGCTCAACACTTATATATGTATCCCTGCCTTCTCATTTAAAAAAATACAGTACCAGTCAAAAGTATACCTTCCATCTGGACGACGGCTAATCGGGCAATCCTTCATTCTTCAGCAAGATAACGACCCGAAACACACCTTGAAGTTGTGCAAGAACTACCTGGTGAAGGAGGAACATGAAGGACAACTCAAACTGATGACCTGGCCTGCCCAGGATCCAGACCTCAATCCCATAGAAATTGTACAAGACGAACTGGACAGAAGAGTCAAAGCAAAGCAACCCACAAGTTTCTCTGGGAATTGCTGCAGGAGAGCTAGGAAGACATATCGGGTGATTTCCTGCTGAAACTCATTAACCGAATGGGCCGTGTTTGTGAGGCTGTTATCACGGCAAAGGGTGGCTATTTTGAGGAATCCAAGATTCAATTTTCAATATAATTTTCTTGAACATTTCTTTGATTTTCATTTTGTTCATTGTTACATGTGTTTTTAGTCATTTTAAAGTATTTACAGAAACGTATACGGTGTAAAACATTGTCAATTATGAGATAAACCTCGTTTCCAGCAGGTGTACTGAAACCTTTGACTGGTACTGTATATAAACATTTTAAAATGTTAAAAATAACCTTTTCCGTCCCAGTGTTACAGGTATGGTATGCAGCTGCCTACAACTATGTCTATTACTGTATTACTGCACTGACCTCGTGCGCAAACTATGATTGTTCCTACCATGTATTAATGCACATCTTGTAAGTCGCTCTGGATAAGAGCGTCTGCTAAATGCTTAAAATGTAAAATGTAAATACAAAAATGTTGTTACATCGTCCCCGTTGGACCCTCACAGCTACACACACTAGTATAAAATAACCTTTACTCAGGTGGACTGCAGGGACTAAATCAACTGGAGGATTCGCTAACGCACAATGAGGCCGCGATTTTCTTTCCAACTCGGTTCCGTGATGCTTGGGCCAATTCTGCCTCACCCCATGAAACGCTGAGCAGTATTATGGCGTAGGCAGGACTTGTAAGGGTTGGTGGTGATAGGCGCCACTCGCAGAACCCTAGGGGATCAAAAAGTTAGACTGAACCAGTCTAACCACTAGCTCTGCAAAACAGAGAAATAGGGAAGATAATAATTAGGGAAGAACGCAAAATCACACCCACCGGGTGGTAACTCAAGTGTCTGAAAACGTAAAGGCTATGATAGCCAAACGAACGAGTTAGTAACCAGAACCAGTCCAACCGAACTGAACAAAAGCAACCTGAATCAAAGCACCGACTAGCGGGCAAGGTTCTTTATAAAAGTTACAACTAAATAAGTTCGTAACAATAACGACACGAGTATCCCAAAACAATAAAGGCTAGGAGAGCCGAGAGAACCTGATTGAAACCCAGAAACAGCCCAACAGGCTGAACAACCAGAACCCGAACGAAAAGCTTAATAGCGAGCAGGGTTTTTATAATGGGTACAGTAAACATGTTAATTTAGTTTGCATAATCCCAAAAGTTCCGAACGTCCGAAAACGCGAAGGCCAGGAGAGCCACAGAACCACATTGCAACCCGAAACAGTCGAAGTGACTGAACAACCGAAACCCAACAAAAAGCCCATAGCAAACGAGCAAGGTTTCTAATGAAGGTACAATTTAAATAAGGATTATGTAAATACCTGAACCGAATATTCTGAACCTCCCAAAATGTGAAAGGCTAGGGAAGCCAACAGAACCAGGTTATCACCTGAAAACAGTCTAAACGACTCAGCCCACGAAAACCAAATGAAAACGCTTAATAGCGAGCAAAGGGTTTTTTTTAGTAAGACACAAGTAATTAATTTATTAAGACTGGACATAACCAAAAATACTGAGCGTCCGGAAACGCAAAAAGAGCTAGGAGAGCCCACAAGATAACATGGTAAAACCTGACCCACTAGTTCTGAACGTCCGAAAACTCGAAACGGTTAGGGGGGACCGGCAGAACAGCAGGACGACTGGACCCACATCCGACATCCTCGTCAGACAGCAGGGCCCACAAGTTGACCCACATCTGGCATCCGCAAAAACTGTAAAGCCGCCAAAACAATATTGAAACCCGAAAACAGCCTCAGCGACCCAGAGGGTACAATTTACACATGAGAGAAGTTCCATAAGTGGGTACAATTAAATGGTGGCGAAAAGGTCTGAGCGTATGAAAACGCAGGAGCCTAAGAGACAGTTAGGGGGATCGGCAGACAGCAGGCACAACAAGACCCACATCTGACGTCCGCAAAACTCGAAACGGTTAAGGGGGACCGACAGAACCACAGAGTAAAACCTATACCAGGAGATCTGCTGAACAAAATGAAACCAAAATAAAAGCGCATTTTTAGCGAACAAGGTTTCTATTCGTAAGTGACAAAGAAATTGGTTATAAAAGTTCTGAGCGTATGAAAACGCAGGAGGGCTAGGAGAACCGCCAGAACAATAAGTAACCCGTAAACAGCCTATCAGACTGAACAAATGAAACTGAAACACTCCTAACCAAGTGAGTTTCAAATGTAGGAACTAAAGGTTATGAAATAGAACCCATAAACAGCCTAGACGACTGAACAAATGAAACTAGTGAAACACTCCTAACCACGAGTGAGTTTCAAATGTAGGAACTAAAGGTTATGAAATAGGTCTGAGCGTATGAAAACGCAGGAGGCTAGCAAAGCCGCCAGAACAAAATTGAAACCCGAAAACAGCCTCAGCGACCCAACAAAAGAAACTTAACCAATCGCTCCTACACACGAGCGAAGTTTCAAATGCGGGTACAATTTACACACGAGAGAAGTTTCAAATGTGGGTACAATTAAATGGTTAATGAACCGACCTTAACCCAAAACTCTTTATGTCCAAAACGTGAAAGGCAGTTAGCCAAAAGAACCAGTAGTAACCCACGAACCAGTCGACCCGGCTGGATAACACGAAACCAAAAGAAAAGCGCATTTTAGCGAACAAGGTTTCTAAAAGCAGGAAACTAAATAAGTTATTTCTAGGACCAGAGTACTCCCCAAAAACGTTAGAAGAGCCAAAAGAACAAGTTAGAACCCCAAAGCAGTCGAACAGACTCCCCAAAAAACGTTTTCCCAAAAAAACGGCTAGAAGAGCCAAAAGAACAAGTTGAAGAGCCAAAAGAACAAGTTAGAACCCCAAAGCAGTCGAACAGACTGACGAACGAAAACCAACCGAAAACCCCCATTTAGAGAGAAATGGTTTTCCTTAAAAGGTACAACTAACTAAGTTCTTGCGTTTTTAAAAGGGATTGAAATGGAGATAGTCGTTTCTAAAGAAAAGTCTTTGTGTAAGTCTTTGTGAACGTCTTGAAAAAGACATTCTTACCTTACCGGCTAAAAATCGTAAAGATGGCTTACGATTTCGCCCCGAACGAAGTTAGGTGCGAGTATTTATAGGGAAGAGATAATTGGTCATTCAAGCCAGCTGAGCGCGTTTCAAGGAAAAAGGCGCACACCGCCATCTGGTGGTGAATCTGGGGAACAACCGTGACAGGACTGCCACATTTTAAATGCCAGAAGCTAATTTAGTGTTAAATATCAATGCAGAACGGCGGATAGTGTAGCAGTCTAACGTACCATATTTCGGCTGGTCCGGTGTGCTGTGCGCTGCCTGTTAGGGACGTGGTTCGAAACCCGTCTCTACCAGACCGGCCCTGGTCGTCAGCCCCGATCAGGGGAGGGTGAGCCGGCTCAGGTTCACCGTGAAACACGTAAGGGTGTCTCCAGAACGTGGGTGGCGAATTCTGCCTCACCCCATCAGAATCAGAATCAGAATCAGAATCGGAATCAGAAGTGTCTTTACTGCTGTTCACTCTTAAGTGTGTACATTACATTATTACATTACATTACATTATGCTAAGACTACACTACCCACAATCCTCTGTGTGTGTGTGAGAGACTACACTATTACATTACATTACATTACATTACATTATGCTAAGACTACACTACCCACAATCCTCTGTGTGTGTGTGAGAGACTACACTATTACATTACATTACATTACATTATGCTAAGACTACACTACCCACAATCCTCTGTGTGTGTGTGAGAGACTACACTATTACATTACATTACATTACATTACATTACAGGCATTTGGCAGACGCTCTTATCCAGAGCGACGTACAACAAAGTGTTAACCGTAATCAAGAACAGTTTAGCTGAAAGCCACCCTAGCGGGAAGTACAGTTCCTAGGTGCTAGGAGCAACCACATAGTTAAACTAGGACCCTGTAGGTAAATCTGTAGCCACAATTCAAAGGTAGCAATAAAGCAATCAATGCAGAAAATAATGCCTAAGCCTAATACAATACATAAACAAGTAGACATGTATAATACTAAGCAACTATGTCCCTAAGTTAACAAAAACCGGACTACGGGGAGAGGTGCACCCTGAAGAGGTGAGTCTTCAGTCGTCGCTTGAAGGTGGCCAGGGTCTCAGCTGTTCTGACTTCCACAGGAAGGTCATTCCACCATCGTGGAGCCAGAACCGACAGGAGACGTGACTGGGAAGCGCAGCTGTGGAGGGGGGGAGGTGCTAGGCGTCCTGAGGTAGCAGAACAGAGGAATGTTTCTTGATGTTGCTGCTGTTAGTCACACAGTGAAAACACACAGACAGTGTACTAGTGCAACGCTAAACACTATCACAGCGTGGGCAGGATTGTTACATTTAAAATGCCACGAACAAATGTTTGTGTTAAATACAAATAAGATACCCAGGACTTGTGGATCTGTGGCCATTCAGAACTCATTTGTAACACCTCCAGTAAAAACTTCTTTTTTTTTTTTTCCAGACAGCTCTTGTACACTTTTATAAGGCCATTCAGATTGAACTAAAGGTTTGATCCATCCCACTGCACATGATAAACCTCTTTAACAAATTTACATTTAATAAAGATTGAATTGGTCGGGGGAATAATTAATATAAACTAGAACTTAAGTGGCTGTGGATAAATGGCTGCTGTTTAGTACCAGGTGTGGTGCGTCTGATTAGCAGGTGAGGCAGAAATATAATTTTGCAATTAATACCTTATCTGGGGGACAATACTGCGGAGGCACCTTGAACTAATGTCAAATATTCCGTAGGCTGTACTGTAGGCGAAAGAGATTCTGCCCTCTTAGTCACGGAAAATATATGCCACTGAGCAGACGCTTTTATCCATAGTGACTTACAGTGTATACATTTTTTAGTGTTTGTGGTCCCAGTGGGAATCGAACCCACAACCTAAGCGTTGTCAGCAGCATGCTCTACCTACTGAGCCACACAGATCCATGCCCTACCTACTGAGCCACACAGAACCACACAGATCCATGCTCTACCTACTGAGCCACACAGAACCACACAGATCCATGCTCTACCTACTGAGCCACACAGAACCACACAGATCCATGCTCTACCTACTGAGACACACAGAACCACACAGATCCATGCTCTACCTACAAAGCCACACAGAACCACACAGATCCACGCTCTACCTACTGAGCCACACAGAACCACACAGATCCACGCTCTACCTACTGAGCCACACAGAACCACACAGATCCATGCTCTACCTACTGAGACACACAGAACTACACAGATCCCCGCACTACCTACTGAGCCACACAGAACCACACAGATCTATGCTCTACCTACTGAGCCACACAGAACCACACAGATCCACGCTCTACCTACTGAGCCACACAGATATACAGCAAGTGTCACTTCCTGCCGCCATGGTCATGGCTTATTCTTTGATCAGTAGTTTTACCACACAAAAATTAAGCCATCGGGACGCACATTGCCCACTGCGACCGGGGTTCGATTCCACCGGCCACGCCACCTTGGCTCTGGCCGGGAGTGCCACTAGGGGGCAGAAATTGCTGTCAGCCCCAGGGAGGCGAGGGAAACCTAAATGAGCTTGCTGCATCTAAAGGTGGCTCTTTGTGTACCGGAGTTACAGTTGATGGTTTGGGGAGTTCCAGCTCGGAGGAGGCAGTACATCTCCCTTGTCACTGCCGGTCTCAGGGCTACAAGGTGGGGGGGGGGGGATTGTTAACATAAAAAAGAGGGTATAATTGGCTACTAAACTGGGAGAAAATGGGGCAAAAATCTGAAACAAAATAAAGCCATTATGTTCACCCTGTGATAGAATTAGCTCACCCTGATTCATGCCCCCATTGTGGGGACGTTGAGGAGGAGCCAGGCGGCATGTTGTTGGTGTTATATAACAGGAGGCCATCATGTTGTTGGTGTTATATAACAGGAGGCCATGAGGGGGATAAGAGGATGTTACAGAGTGCTTCACAGGGAGCCCACGCATACGGCATCTCATGCTACTTCAAAAGGACTCCTTTGATTGGCTTTGGCTTTGGCTTTGGTCCTTTCACTTCAAACTTCTGAAGAGCACGGGACAGATTTGTAACGAAGCTGCTGCTGTCGTCAGATGGTCAAGGAGTTGATTTGTATGGGTCTGGACGGGATTACGATTATGATTGCTTTGATCCCAGTACAGAGCAAAAAACGAAATGGTTCTGGATTCAGTGCCCACCAAATGTCTGTGGTGTCAGCATCTTTCAGAGTGGGATTGGACTGGTTCTGTGTGGCTCAGTAGGTAGAGCATGGCGTTGGCAATGCTTAGGTTGTGGGTTCAATTCACACTGGGACCACATATACTGAATGTATGCATTCACTACTGTAAGTCGCTTTGGATAAAAGCATCTGCTAAATGGCATATATTATTATATTATTATTATTATTATTATTATTATTATTAGATATAATTATATTAGGCGGCACGGTGGTGCAGTGGATAGCACTGTCGCCTCACAGCAAGAAGGTCTCGGGTTCGAATCCAGGCCGGGGCCTTTCTGTGTGGAGTTTGCATGTTCTCCCGTGTCCGCGTGGGTTTCCTCCGGGTACTCCGGTTTCTTCCCACAGTCCAAAGACATGCACGTTAGGCTAATTGGAGAGTCTAAATTGCCCGTAGGTATGAGTGTGTGAGTGAATGGTGTGTGTGCCCTGCGATGGATTGGCGACCTGTCCAGGGTGTATTCCTGCCTCTCGCCCGAACGCATGCTGGGATAGGCTCCAGCACCCCCCCGCGACCCTGACCAGGAATAAGCGGCTTAGACAATGGATGGATGGATGGATGGATGGATAATTATATTATTATACTTGGTTGAGTTTGGGAAGCTTGGAGATGGGAATTTGTCTGCATTTCTTGTCTGAGGTTAGATGACAGAAGAAGCAATGATGTGTCCTAAATTGTCTCCACGTTTGATTTACAAAAAGGCACCTTTACCAGGCAGCTGAATACGTGGTGGTATTATCACAGCACAGGGAAGACGATGCCCCCCCGCCCCAATCTCTTTGTTCACATCAGTCAGAGGGGGCAAAAAAGGGGAACCTCGATAGAGTATTCTCTGAGCTGGAAAGACAATGACAGTGCGCTATAATTAAAACATAACAAAAGCTGTCGATGAGCAAATACAGCGGTGATTTCCCCCAGCATCAACCCCGTCAAAATGAGGGTTAATTTTTCATCCATACCCTGGACACGGAATAATTCGTTTGCGCTGTATAATTCTATCTTTCCCATTCTGTCCTTGGCGTGATTAAGGTATCTTCACATTTTATCAACAGCATTATGCTAATGAACCTCAGGCTTGCTTTGCCTTGCCCACGGTCTTAATTAGCTGTTAAATCCATTCTGTTAGCAGACAGGAAAATGGTTCCATATTAAGCACACGTTACAGGAAAGAGGCTAAGCATGCCAAGTGCGGTGTTATGGATTTCTGTTCCACAAGAATAATTTTTTTTTTTTTTTCAAGCTGTTCCACATGTGTATATGCAAATGTATATATTCTCTAGTATCTGGGCATTTATGTATCTGAGTTGCCAAGCTAGTCATCTTAAAATAACAGCTATTCTATTAGTTGAAGATGACCATTGCTTCTCATTTCATACTACTTTCTTTTTCTGATTTTTCCCCCATTTTTCTCCAAATGTAGTAGTCAATTATACCCTCTTTTCATGTCAACTATCCCCTCCCTCACATTGAGAGCTCGCTGCTGTAGTCCTGAGACCGGCAGTGACATGCGGCAAAGCACCACCTCCTCCAAGCCGGAACCCGCCAAGCCGTCACCGTAACTCCGGTTTATGCACACAGGGCCACTCCTATACGCAGCGAGCTCGTATTGGCTTCCCTCCCCCCACCCTGGGGCGGACAGCCAATTAACGCCCCCTAGTGGCACTCCCAGCCAGAGCTGAAACTGGCACGACCTGTGGAATTGAACCCCAGTCGCAGTGGCCAGCGTCGGACAGAGACAGAGACAGTACCTGTCTGAGGTAAAGCATTGCTGTAAAACTGTCAAGGTATTTGAGACGGCTGTCTCAGGGAAGTCCTTCATTCTGAAGGCAATCTGCTTGAACTTTTTTTTTTTTTTAAGTTTTAAAGAATGTTTCTTCTTTAAAGATATTGTATGCTGTGATATTGCAAATAGATGCTGGCTGATGTTGGCTTTGCACCTTGAGTAGAGGCACAGTAGCCAATGTATGCTAGCCAATGTATAAATAACATATCTGGTATGTAATGCCACACAGTGAATAACCAGACACCTTTTATTGTCAGATATTTTTTTTAAAGACATTGTATTCACTTGCATTTATATTTGCAAGTCAATGTCAAAGGCAAATGTTGATTTAATCAAGACCAATGTGCCTCATATTAAATATCAATATTTTGAAAGAGAAATGTAATGATGTCAAGATTTGACAGATACGTTTGATAGCTCAAATATTCCATCCAAAAAACTGGATGATCCCAAATGATGTGCATTTTTAAACGGCAGGACGATTCCTTCAGGTAGGCAGCTTTGACAGAAGCATCTGTCGCAGACTGTTGATTTGCATAAAATCAAAATAAAATAACTAACAACTAACAGCATATCTGTAGTGACAGACAAATGTTTTACATATTTTATTTATACTGCAAGGACAATCCATCACAGCTGATTTAAGAGTCATCCTTGCTGACACATTGTACCTACTAACTGCCGTGAATTACACCTTGGTTGTGTGAGTCATCAAAAACTTCCAAGAGAGGGGCCTTGAGTGGCGTAACGGTCAAAGCATTCACCCGGGGCCTCCCGCGTGGTCCAGTGGTTACAACGTCCGACGCTGGCCACGGAGACCGGGGTTCAATTCCCCGTCTCGCCAAGTGTCAGCTTTGGCCGGGAGTGCCACCAGGGGGCGGCGATTGGCTGTCCACCCCAGGGAGGGGGGAGGGAAGCCGACGTGACGTTCGCTGCGTATAAGAGTGGCCCTGTAAGTACCGGGGTTCGGTCGACGGCTGGGCGAGTGACGTCTCGGAAGAGGCGTCACTTCGCTCTCGTCACTACCGGTCGCAGGACTACGGCAGCGAACTCACATTACTAGGGGGGGATTGACGTAAAAAAATAGCGGGTCTAATTGGCTACCAAATTGGGAGAAAATGGGATAAAATCAGAAAGAAAAAAAAAAAAAAAAAAAAAAGAAGAAAACCATTCACCGGGAATGCAAGTTGCCCACTGCAGCCGCGGTTCAAAAACTGGCTGCGCAAGTCTGGCTCTGGCCGGGAGCCCCGATCGGGGGCGACGTTTGGCTGTCTGCCCCAGGGGGAGGGGGAGGGGGAGGGTGAGCTGGCACGAGC
The DNA here is from genome assembly GCA_029706075.1 of Aldrovandia affinis. Lineage (NCBI taxonomy): Eukaryota > Metazoa > Chordata > Actinopteri > Notacanthiformes > Halosauridae > Aldrovandia > Aldrovandia affinis. The sequence goes on from JAINUG010000128.1 coordinate 2,737,632, forward strand.
TCACCAAGGAGCGGTAGGGCAACCTTGTAAACATAGTTGGGTGAGTTCTGTCTCAGAGGAGGCGGATCATTGCCTCGAGGTATTAGCTTGTCCCGTGGAGGTGGGCGGCGAGTTTGTGAGGGAGGGTGAATCAAAAGAACTAGAGGGTATGCAATTTGGAGACAGACAGGGAAAAAATCGGAAAAGCCTTTAAAAAAAACAAAAACTGCCTGGCGGACTTAAACAATGTGAGTATATTTGTGTCCGTCAATACAAGTTACATGTTAGAAGCATGCCAAGATATTTGCTTCCAAATTCAGCCCATTGAGCTTGCAATGCCCACATTGTGGCACTAGCTAGTTAGATTTGGGAAAGTCTTTTCCCAAAAGTTTACAAATTTGTGGGTATTGTGGGTAAAAAAAAGAAAGTTTTTAAATATTGCCCAAGCTAACATGGAAAATCTGAGGAACGCGATTACATAGTAAAGTTCAACCAGATTCAGCAGATTTTTTTAACCACCAAAGCATCAAAACATCAAACAAAGTTACTGAGAAACTCACAATATATTACAACCATCATCTAAAAAAATAAACCGCATTTCTTTCAACCAGCTCACAAATTTCGAAAGGCTGTCAGGACTTTCTACCCCAAGCAAGTTGCAGCATCAACGTGACAACCCTGCTACTAGACTCAACTAGGATTTGACGAGAATTGTACATTTGAGCCAAGAAAACAGCACTGCAATGTTACCAGGGGAATTCTGGGATAGAGCTGAAAAAACATTTCCAAACCTTACACAGAAGGCAAAATGATACTTGTCCGTTGTAACCAATTCTGTCGCTGCAGAAGGATATGTCTCTTGAAATCATAAGGAAAGGTTTTCACCAAGCATTGTTGATCAATGACAGCAGAGACCGTCGAACAACTTATCATCATCAAATGTAATAAAATAATTTAGAACCTTACATTTTCATTTGATCTGTGTGGCTTTTATTACATTCACCATTTTTTCAAAGAATTTGTTTCAGATTTTATCCCATTTTCTCACAATTTAGTAGCCAATTACACCCTCTATTTCTCATGAGTTTGCTGCCGTAGCCCTGAGACCAGCAGTGACAAAAGTGATGTACCGCCGCCTCTGAGACGGCACTCGCCAAGCCGTCGACCATAACTCTGGTACTCCAGGGCCACTCCTGTGTGCAGTGAACTCATATCGGCTTCCCTCCCCCCTTCCTGGGGCGGACAGCCAATTGCCGCCCCCTAGTGGTACTCCAGGCCAGAGCCGATACTGGCGCGGCCAGGTGGAAGCTTTTTAACCCTTTGATCCATAAGCCCTCCACACCCCCTCTAATGCATAACATGGGTCAAAAATGACCCGTCATCAATAAAGACATACTATAAAAATAATTTTATAATAATTTTGTTAAAATAATGATTTTAGCAGTGATTTGGTCTACACAAGAATCCATTGATATTTGAAATATGTTTTTTTGTCACTTTTCAGAACATATACACATATCTGATAACTGTCCATTTTCAGATTGAAAGTCTTCCCATTGTCTCTGTAATATGCTTTAGGGGGCAAAATCTGGGACGACTGGGACCAGCCATGCCAGCCCTCTGGATGAAGAACATCAAAAGCACAAAGATGAAAAGGTTCCTTATCAAAAACAAGTTACCTGGATTGCTGAGTGATCAAATACATTTACTCCAAAGATACAGCAAATAAACACTCAAGTGTGCATAAACGTCCATAGGAAATGAATGCGGGTCATTTTTGACCCATGTTATGCATTAGAGGGGTAGTAATACAAAAAACATTTTTATTCAAAAAGTAAGAAAGGAAATATCAAAATAAAGATTTGTGATTATCAAAAACAAGTTAATTGAGGAATACCTGGATTGCTGAATGATGAAATTCATTTTTTGCAAAGATATAGAAAATAAACTCTCCACCGGGTCATTTTTGACCCATGTTATCCATCAAAGGGTTATAGGCAGACTCCCCAGTGATCTGGCAACCCATTTGAATGAACAGAAAGTTCTGGAGGTCAGTAAAGCAGCTATAATAGCGTATGGAGTATGCCACAAAGGGACTTTTTTGGAGACAAAAAGCTTGTGACAGTGTGAAGCATGGAGTCCACGGTCATGTCAAACAGTTCAGCTGGGCAGGAAAGGGTGAAGTCTAATTATAGTAAAAAGGAAAGGAAAGGACAGTAGAAGTACCTGTCAGTGGAGAGAAGACTTTGGGAGCCAGACAGAAACGGGTACGCCTCTACTTTAACCTCAACTGTCACCGGACCACCAGTGGGCCGTCTACATCGTATAGCACGTTCTTATTCTTCTCTAACATAGAGATTTCTCTGGAAAAGATTACATCTAGGGATGAACGCAATGCTGGCCCTGAACGTTCAACCCTGGAGACTGGGTGCTGGTGCTAATTCCACTAATTGGGCTATTTCAGGTTGCTCACTATATTTTAAAACTGCAAAAGGTATTTATCCGTATCTTTCTCAGTGAAAGGCGGAACCGTTATATCGTGTTGGCTGATGTCATAACCCAATGAATGAGACACATGATCGCCAACAACAAGTTTAAGTTCTCTCTGTGCTCCTCTGTTCATCTCGAGTTGTCCATGCTCAAGCTCCGAACTGCTCCGATCTCTGTCTCTCTGACTCCTTCTTGTTCATGACGTTCATGGGCCCTAGGCCCCGCCTCTTTTTTGGGCCCCCCAACCCCCCCTCCGGCATGGCATTCTGGGAGATGGAGTTCTTAGATTTAACGTTTGATTGGAGATATAATTTCATTTGCGTTATTTATTTTTTATGACTACTACTACTAATAATAATAATAAGGATCCTGTATGATGATGTATTACCCCATGTAAGTGTAATATTAATTATGTATTTAAAAAAACATTACATATCAACATGAATTAATATTGATATTAAAATAATATCAATATTAATATGTTCCCCATAATTCTGGACCCTATGCAACGTTTGGCCCTAGGCCCAGGCCTTGTCGGCCTATGCAGAGATCCAGCCCTGCTTGTTTCCGCGTCTCAACTTCTCCAATTCCAATGACTTTAAACTCAATTTATGTCGTTGTCCCACTTTTTATCAAACTGCAAGTGAATTTCTTTCTCAGCTAATGATTATTTTCTCAGGTCAAGCTGTTATTTAAGATGTTCGAGTGTACAGCCACTGCAGCATCAGCCAGCAGCGCAATTAACATTACCAATGCTTGTGGTTTAATTTCCTGTTCGGAAACAGAATGATTTATTTGTATATCATAGTGGTCGGCAACAATAATGAGTTGTGCCTTCATGTGCGCTCATGAAATTTCTGTGATGTTTGATCAATAACAAACTTGTCAAGTACAAAACCATATTGCTCTAAAATGCATGAGCTGCTGTACAAATTCTGTAAAATAATTAATTCTGTAAAAACACAAAAAATAATGACCATTCAACCTTGTAATGTAGCAGCAGCCAGTAGCCATGTTGGGCAAAGGTTTCTGTATAACTTTAACAGGAAGCAGTGAGAATAAAAAAATAAAATAATAATTTTTATATGTATAGCACTTTTCATACAGCTCAAAGTGCTTTTACATTTCAGCACAAAGAATAGAGAGAAAAAAGTTTAAAAGTTTAAAAATGTAATAAATCACACAATCCAAATGGCATAGAGAAAATCATGTAAGTACAGGAATAAAGCAATTTAAAGAAATACAATAATAGAGTGTGGATCAAATAAATAATTAACATTATTAAGTGTTGCTCATGAGAACCTAGATTAAAAGGGTATGTTTTCAGTTGCCGTTTAAAAATGTCCACCTCTCTAATACGCAGTGGGAACATGGTATGTGCTGCCCTGAGTAACAATAATACATTATAAAATGAATTTTATTTATTTAGCACACTTTAAAATACAGAGAAATCTCCAGGTGCTTTAGAACAGATACCATTTAAAAACAACAAAAAGAACAATACAAATACATATGTCTGTATCTGAGCCATCCACAGGGACCTGTCACAATAAATGCAGGGAACACAACACTCGGCAAGACATAGATGTGCAACTTTATTAGACATAGTGGTTCTGTGTGGCTCAGTAGGTAGAGCGTGGATCTGTGTGGTTCTGTGTGTCTCAGTAGGTAGAGCGTGGATCTGTGTGGTTCTGTGTGGCTCAGTAGGTAGAGCATGGATCTGTGTGGTTCTGTGTGTCTCAGTAGGTAGAGCGTGGATCTGTGTGGATCTGTGTGGTTCAGTAGGTAGAGCATGGAACTGTGTGGTTCTGTGTGGCTCAGTAGGTAGAGCGTGGATCTGTGTGGTTCTGTGTGGCTCAGTAGGTAGAGCGTGGATCTGTGTGGTTCTGTGTGTCTCAGTAGGTAGAGCATGGATCTGTGTGGTTCTGTGTGGGTCAGTAGGTAGAGCATGGATCTGTGTGGTTCTGTGTGGCTCAGTAGGTAGAGCATGGATCTGTGTGGTTCAGTAGGTAGAGCATGGAACTGTGTGGTTCTGTGTGGCTCAGTAGGTAGAGCATGGATCTGTGTGGTTCTGTGTGGCTCAGTAGGTAGAGCATGGATCTGTGTGGTTCTGTGTGGCTCAGTAGGTAGAGCATGGATCTGTGTGGTTATGTGTGGCTCAGTAGGTAGAGCATGGATCTGTGTGGTTCTGTGTGGCTCAGTAGGTAGAGCATGGATCTGTGTGGTTCTGTGTGGCTCAGTAGGTAGAGCATGGTGTTGGCAACGCTTAGGTTGTGGGTTCGATTCCCACTGGGGCCACATATACTGAAAAATGCAAGTGGCTTTGGATAAAAGCGTCTGATAAATTGCATATAAAAAACATAGACGTCCAACTTTATAGAAACATTTGATGATGATTTTTTTAGTTGTGATACTGAGCTTTACAAATAGTAGAAAGAAAATATGACTGAAAAGTCATTGCCCCATCTGAGGTGGTGACAGGCCACACGAATCTCTGATTTCCAAATTGAAGCAACACCTCGGTTCTATTGCGACGGTGCAAATCCCCCACATTCACAAAGCTCTGAAGATGGTGCTGTGTGTTGAAGGTCCTTCACACATTACTCTGAATGATATAATGTGCTCAGTCACTGGTGCCAGGTTTCTGTACAGATGTAAGAGAATGGCAACCATCCTTGCAGGATCTTCAGGTCTAATCCGCTGAATGTAGACGTCACCATGGCAATGCCTTTTCGTTTTCGTTTTCGTCATTGTCTCCAAATCGTTCCCCTCCTGTAATTTTCTGATTAGCTCATTGTGTGATATTTTCCTCTTCTTCAAATAGAATAATCACCGCTCTGACAATCAGGCTCGCTGATTTCCTCATTCCTTGTTTATCTTTTCTTACACAGCTCTGAGCAGCCATGATACCAGAGAACTATGCCTGGTACAATTTATATTGATTTAAATTGCTTACATAGTGTTTAAATTGCCAATTTACAAGTTACATTAAATATTAAATATAATATATTCCCAAATAGTGTATAAATATCTAAAAACAATTTACTGGCTGTAAACTCATTTGTTATATTGTCTGTTTTATGTTCTTTCGTGATTTCTGCTTTGTACTGCGATCATGCTTGTTATTGACTGAGAAGCGGCCACTGCACTGGCCCTCTGTATTATTGTTTTAGTCCCTTAATGGGCAAACACAATCAATAGGTAATTATACAGTACCACGTTTGCAGAATGAGTGGATACACAGATACACATTAGGCTGGTTAGGGAACTTCACGTGACGTTATGTGATGAATAATTTATCACAAACATGAGTAACATGGCCTAATACTGTCAATACTTCTGTTAACACCTGAAGCGCCGAGATTCCTGGTCTCCAACCTGCACCAACCTACGCCTTTTGGGGTGTTGATTTTCTTATTCTGTTGCTTTCTCCTTATTTTTAGTATCCAATTATATCCTCCTTTTCATGCCAATTGTCCCACTCCCTCATATATCTTATGAGTTTGCTGCTGTAGTCCTGGCCAGAGCCAAAACTGGCACGACCTGGTGGAATCAAACTGGCAGTGGGCACTACACCACCCGGGAGACCAAGCGTTTACATTTTAAAGTGATAATTAAAGTAATAATTCCATTTAGTACATACCATCTCAAAAATAAGGATGTTTGTTCAGGAAGGCCTGCGATGGGTTGGCGACCTGTCCAGGATGTATTCCTGCCTCTCTCCCAATGCATGCTGGGATAGGCTCCAGCCCCCCGCAACCCTGACCAGGAATAAGGGGATTAGATAATGAATGAATGAATTAATGAATTAATGAATTTTCAGGCAGGTATTGAGAAACATTAGGATGCTTAAAGGTCTTATTTCCCCAGCAGAATGATATTTTCATAACTTTACAGCATGCCACCAAGCCCTGTGATGTGACATCAATGAACAAGATGGATTTGACCAATTATTGGGGAAAAAAAGGCAAATTTAAATACAAATGTAAAACATGAATTACATTATAAAATGTGGCCTATATATGCACACACTGTCAATGCAGAACAGTCAATAGTCGATAAATGTATGAATGTAAAGTGGGAATAAACATAAAGCAATAAAAAAAACATATAGTCATAACTCAATATACGTGTCAATATGAAGTAGTGCAAGAGTCATCCATTGATAATACCGAACACTGGTTGTGTACACAGCAATAATCTGTTTATTTCTAGATTACCCACAATATTGGCATGCTCAGTTTTATTCACATTGATAATTACGCAATCATACCGCGTTGTCTTCTTCCCTCCCCTCACCCATTAGACTAACGGTTCCCTGATACATAACACAATAAGTGGGACCCATGAGCTTCCAATGTTCCATTATCACATGTTTGGGGGGGGGGGAGTGTCCGATTAGAAAGGACCGCAGGATCACTTGCAATCTTCCGCAAGAGACTCAAAACCCACCTCTTCAGACTCCACTACCACTGAACTTTGTCCATCTAATTTGTTGTCACCACTGTTTACTTGTTCTACACTATACAAAAAAAAAGCCACACTAACCTTTTCCTTCCCTGTGTTACAGGTATGGTACGCAGACGCCTGCAATGATGTCTATTACTGTATTACTGCACTGATCTTGTGCGCTAACTATGATTGTTCCTACCATGTATTAATGCACATCTTGTAAGTCGCTCTGGATAAGAGCGTCTGCTAAATGCTTAAAATGTCAAATGTAGGGGCTGGCGGATGGCCCAGCGGTCTAGTGCACCGCGCTTTGGAGTGGTGTGCGCTGCCCGTCAGAGACGCGGATCGAAACCCACGTTTCTACCAGACCGGCCCTGGTCGTCAGCCCGATCGGAGGCGGCATTTGGCTGTCCGCCTCCGGGGGAGGGGGGAGGGAGAGCCGGCACGAGTCCGCCGAGGAGAAGGTTAATGGAGTCCGTGGAAGATCTCCATCTCGAAAGAAGGCAGGGAAATAGGTTCAGGAATACGAATCTCGTTCCCGGAGGACGGGCGGCGGACTTGTGAGGGTGGGGAATTGAAAATAAAATAGAGGGTATAATTGGCTACTAAATTGGGAGAAAAACGGGGGAAAAATCTGAAATAAATTTATTAAAAAAAAAATATGTAAAATGTAAATGTAGAAAGGCATCAAAGGGGGTGTCGGGCGGTGCAGCGGTCAAAGCATTCGCCCGCAATGCAGGTTGCGCACTGCGGCCGCGGCTCAAAACCCGGGAGCCCTGATCAGGGACGGCGTTTGGCTGTGTGCCGCAGGGGAGGGGGACGAGGTCACCGAGGAGCGCGGAGGACTTCCCTGTGGACAAAATGAATAGGCGAGTTCCGTCTCGGAGGAAGCGGAAAGTGGCTTGTCCCGCAGAGCTGGGCGACGGGTTAATCGGGGAGGGTAACATGAAAAAAGAGGGTATAATTGGGAAAAGATGGGGAAAAAATCTGAAATATATATATATTTTAAAATAAGACATTGACATTTTAGACATTTCGCAGCACTCTCTGTTGCATCCACTCACAAGCCAGTACTATTACACATATATACACACAGTGGTTATAGAGAGTATTCACCCCCTTTGGCATTTTTCACATTTTATTTTCTTACTTCATGGAATCAAAATTGATTTTATTGGGCTTTCTTGCCATTGATCAACACAGAATACTCTATAATGCCAAATAATTTAAAAAACTAAAACTCTAAAGCTTTTTTGTAATCAGCCTTCTTTGTACTGTATGCTTACCAGGTGCACTTGTCCCCGGCTGCTTAAATAGATTTAAATACATTTTGTACATACAGTCCTATATGTTTGCAGAGCTGCAGATAATAATTCAAGTACTTAAGTTAAGCGTCTCGCCTAAATATACAGCCGCCTGTCCTGGATTCACTTTTGCATTTATTTGTAAATCAGAGGAAAGGACGACGTGTTGATTGAACGCAGGCCTGTGAGTCTAGCATCTAGAGACACTCAAAATGCACGCTTATTCCGTTGTATAAAATATGATCCCGCAGAGGTCCGTTCCATTGGAGAGATCAACCAGTCAGCCCACAGCTGAAATGATGGTGAATAACACAACTGAGGACAATTTACATTTACATTTGACATTTTAGGCATTTTTTAGCAGACGCTCTTATCCAGAGTGACTTACAAAACGTGCATTTATACATGGTAAGATCAATCATTGTTCACAGAAGAGATCAGTGTAGTAATACAGCAATAGACATCATTGTTGGCAGCTGCAAACCATACCTGTAACACTGGGAAGGAAAAGTTAGAAGTTAGTAGTCTTTTCATACTGCAGTCTACGCGTTACGCTGGCACAGACGTGAGTTGGAAGAAAACACTTTGTGCACAGATTTAGGCCACCCGATTGACCAGCAGGTGTTACTGGTGTGCGATGAGACATGGACAACCTAGCCAACTGAATCACGTCCTCCCTGGGTGACACCACCGGTAATGCATTGCAGTGCAGAGCTGCTGGCCATAGCCGGCACTGGCACTGTCTGGATTTCTCATCCACACACTAGAACAGCGTCTTAACAGGATGCAGACCGTGGGGCTCATCCACACACTAGAACAGTGTCTTAACAGCATGCAGACCGTGGGGCTCATCCACACACTAGAACAGTGTCTTAACAGGATGCAGACCGTGGGGCTCATCCACACACTAGAACAGAACAGTGTCTTACACAGAGGATGCAGACCGTGGGGCTCATCCACACACTAGAACAGTGTCTTAACAGGATGCAGAGACTAGAACAGTGCCTTAACAGGATGGGCTCATCCACACACTAGAACAGTGTCTTAACAGGATGCAGACCGTGGGGCTCATCCACACACTAGAACAGTGTCTTAACAGGATGCAGACCGTGGCGCTCATCCACACACTAGAACAGAGCCTTAACAGGATGCAGACCGTGGGGCTCATCCACAAACTAGAACAGTGCCTTAACAGGATGCAGACCGTGGGGCTCATCCACACACTAGAACAGTGTCTTAACAGGATGCAGACCGTGGGGCTCATCCTAGAACACACTAGAACAGTGTCTTAACAGGATGCAGACCGTGGGGCTCATCCACACACTAGAACAGTGTCTTAACAGCATGCAGTCCAGGATGTGGGGCTCATCCCACACACTAGAACAGTGCCTTAACAGGATGCAGACCGTGGGGCTCATCCACATACTAGAACAGTGTCTTAACAGGATGCTCATCCACACACTAGAACAGAGCCTTAACAGGATGCAGACCGTGGGGCTCATCACTAGAACAGTGTCTTAACAGGATGCAGAGAACACACTAGAACAGTGTCTTAACAGGATGCAGAGCTCACCCGCACACTAGAACAGTGTCTTAACAGGATGCAGACCTCATCCCACACTAGAACAGTGTCTTAACAGGATGCAGACAGTGTAGAACAGTGTCTTAACAGGATGCAGACCGTGGGGCTCATCCACACACTAGAACAGTGTCTTAACAGGAGGATGCAGAACAAAGCCTTAACAGGATGGGGCTCATCCCACACTAGAACTTAACAGGAACAGCTCATCCACACACTGTCTTAACAGGATGATCCACACACTAGAACAGTGTCTTAACAGGATGAGACACCGAGCAGCCATACCTTTAACCTCTTGATTAAAATATTTTATAATTGGCCACTCACCCAAGCATTAATATTCACAGATAGCTCTGACAGAATTGAGCGTTACAGTAGATATATCCTTCATGTTTCCACTTCACAATATAAAAGCTTAAGAAAATGATTAATGCTGCCTTTGTAAAAAAACTACACTGAATCCGGTATGACTATCAATGAATGTCCATTACTTAACACATTGCTGGACATTAAGATGTGTTCCCTGGTCTTTAACATCAGTGGGACAGGCCATTACTAAGGCAGGGGGATTAATGAGGAGTTTGCAATAGAGGGGGAGTGAGTTTCCTCCAAATCCTCACCTCTGACTGGGCTTTAGAAAATGTGGCCCATGGCTGCTTTGAGGCCCTGCCAGACTCAACCTTATAAATAAACCAATTACTATTCTAAGAAGCTTTTGTTTTATTATTATTATTATTATTATTATTATTATTATTATTATTATTATTATTATTATTATTATTATTATTATTATTACAAATGAAGCCCCTGGATGGAAATTCAGTTTTCTGCATGGCTGTCTAATATATATATTTTACTTCTGAGTGCCGCACAGGGAGGTATTGGGTACTATTTGTAGCCTTTGGCCTTGTAGGTTTGGGGTGAGTATTGAACCCAATGCATTATGGGGGTGAAGTGAATCAATGCTATATGATCTCTCTCCTTCCCTGGAGGTAGGCCCAGGTGATAACAAACAAGGCAAAATACTGCTGTCTGCCTAGAAAATCTAATCACAGAATAATCCCCTCCCCCCTCCAGTTTCCAGTTCTACTTTCAGCAACACCAACTACCAAACCATTTCAACGCCATTCAATTTGACAAAATGCGCACACCCATTTTATATTCTCGTGATTTCATTCATATACGTGTGCTGCAATAAACATTCTGCCAGAACCTTGAGTTGAGTAAAAGTGTAATAACTCATCTCATCAAGAAGATATATACACACGGCATGGCATTTAAATGTATAATGGTCAATATTCCTAAAGGTTTGCAATGCTTTGAATTCACCTCTATTCGATATCAGTCGATACCGAGCAAGGAACACAGAGCAAACATTCACGGCTTCCTTAGACAAAACACCCTAAGAATTCATGGACTGATTTCATTAGATTTTCCTCTCACTCCAACGTTCCGCTGAATACACATCTCTGCTTCTCATTCTCTTTTATTCACTGAGATAATGAATAATTCATTTCGCTCAAAGCAGCGTGCATTCTGCTACTCATACAGGGAGAGATGGACAGAAAGTGGAAGCAAGAAACTCTTTGTGGTCAAAAATGTGGTCGTTAGGTTTTAAACCTGTCCATCTACACTTCAAAATGCACTTCTCGATAGCAGCCGTCAACTGCTTGGCAAAGGAAAATATTCGATAATTGCCACCAGGTTTTTTGTGTGTTTTTTCACTTTGTTCTTTGGCATCCTTGGCATGATAAGAATCAAACAGCATCCTTCATTCAACATCATTTGTATTTGGAGGAATGTCTCTGACTCTTAGATTATATGGGGGAGTTTTGCCAAGTGCACTTTTCTGACATAAATTATGTAAAGGTCTGAAAACAGTGTGTTCCAGACAGGGTCAGACATGAATGAAGTCACAGTGTGCCTCCATTAAGCAGAAGTCTACTTCATTGTCCCTGAGATTCACAAATGAAAATTGAATGTCACAAGGGGGGTGAAAACGGTGCAGCGCTTCACCTTTGGGTTGACCGTCGATCCCCTCCAATGTGCCTCATTGTGTTATTATTGGCACTTCTGTTAAGTGTGAGACGTCTGCTTATGCATGAATGAATGATGATGCCATTTAGTCATTGGAACTCTGAGGTATAATAACTTCCTGTGGGATCAGAGCAATGGGGAGGGCAGTGCATGGATGGAGTCCTTTACCAAACAGAAAATGGGCAACATTGAAGTCATTGGAAATTATCATATTTGTTAAATCTTGTGTTTAAAAAAAAAAAAGACAATTAATTTAAAAAGTGTTTATGGTTTATGTGGTTATGCTGACTAGAAACATTCATTCATTAATTCATTATCTAAGCCGCTTATTCCTGGTCAGGGTCACGGGGGGACTGGAGCCTATCCCAGCATGCATTGGGCGAGAGGCAGGAATACATCCTGGACAGGTCGCCAGTCCATCACAGGGCACACACACCATTCACTCACACACTCATACCTACAGGCGATTTAGACTCCCCAAGTAGTCTAACGGGCATGTCTTTGAACTGTGGGAGGAAACCGGAGTACCCGGAGGAAACCCACGCGGACACGGGGAGAACATGCAAACTCCACACAGAAAGGCCCCGGCCGGGATTCGAACCCTGACCAGGAGCATGTTAGATTATGGATGAATGAATGAATGAATGAAGCGTGTGCTGTAGTTAATATGTACTAATTGTTTATCAGCATCTGTCCTTTGCTGCCAAATATAGGCACCAGTTACCCATTATAAATGAGTTATAAATGAGTTATAAATGTCATATGTCAAATGTTATAAACGTGTTATAAATCAGTTATACATGTGTTATACATGTGTTATACATGTTAATTGAACATCGGTGTACACTGTGCAGCATTATATAACTTGTTTTACAGCGCTTTTCATGGAGTTACGAGTTAACTAAAGTTTTGTCCTTTTTATTGTGACCAGAGCTAGCTATTGCCATCAGCCATGGATAAAACAGGCTTCATCCCACTGACTCACAGCTCTTTACCAATTATGTTTATTTTAAAGTCCCAACATGAACGGAAACATGAACATGGGCAGCACAATTAGCTTTGACCTCTCGTGAACTTCCCTTTTAGACAAGTTACTTTTATGTGTGCTTAACACATTTCAAAAGCAGAGCGTTCCCCTTTGATTTGCGTTATAAAAGAAGAGAGATCACTATAAAAATGCAGAAATAGTCAGATTGTACTCCCTGGAACAATTATGCTATGAGTGCTAATAAAGAACAATAGAGCTGCTCACAGTTCCATCACTGCCTGCTCTTGCCAGAGGCAGGACGGTCCACCTCCACATAGACATTTACATATTTATAAATCCTTCAAACCTGCCACTGAAAAAACTTCATTTTTTTCAACGACAAAGGGCAAAAACATAAGTAATTTCTCAGCAATTAACATTTGAACTTTCCCTCAATGTGGGGAAAAAAAGTTTTTTTCCTGCACTTCAAAGTTGCAAAAAACAAGCCAAACATGTAGACAATTTATAGTGAGCCATGAGAGAGAGAGAGAGGTTTTGTCTTTTATCCCCCCCAAAAAAGGGAGAACATGAAAAGACGTGTGTGAAAAAAGTCAGTAGTGGTGTGATCTGTCCTTCCCCCTGGGCACTAGCAATGTAAAGAGTAGATGGGCGAACCTTCTCCTGTTACTATGACAATCAGATCCATCTGCTGTAGCCCAAAGTGGCCAGATTGATTTATAAGTTATTAAAGGCAGAGAATGAGTTGCACTTGCTGGCCGTAGGGATGGAACTCTGATTTGGCAGTGGGTAGTATTCCTGCGAACAGAATGGAGAGAGAGAGAGAGAGAGAAAGAAAGAAAAATGGGGGAGAAAGAATGAGGTTCATTGTAGTACACCACCAGGGGCCATAGGGAGAAAACGAGGGAACAGCAGCCAGCACAAAGCTAAAGGACCTTACTGGACCAGCCCCAGATTCTGCAATTTTCTGCCAGATATTTTAACAAGAAAACCATTCCATTAAGGGCTTTGAATTATTCTGGAAAAGCAGTGTAAAATTTGTTCTACTGTGCAAAAAAAGAAGCTTCATACTGTGATAAAAAGATATTTCACTCTGCCCAGGGTGTGGGGTTTGGCTGCTGAACATATACTATTACAAAAAAAAAGATTGAATCAGACAAAATTACTCAGAAATCACTCTTTCCTCATTTTATTGTGCATTTCAAAGTGCATTTTTTAAATCACTAGCTTTGTATCATGGAGGAGACATTAATATTGCATGTTTAAAAAAATACAGTAATTAGTAATTAGACAAGTTATTGCTGTATTACTACACTTATCTCTTGCATGAACAATGATTGATCTTACCATGTATTAATGCACATCTTGTAAGTCGCTCTGGATAAGAGCGTCTGCTAAATGCCAAAACATTTCAATGTAAGTTAAAATGATCTCTGACCCCTTGGTCGGACCATCAACTTCTTTCAGAGGTGAAAATAACCTTTTTATCAATTTAGCTCAATAAGCTGCTTTAACATGTTATGGATGAAACTAGGAGATCATAGATTATGGCAAATTTGTTTTAAATATGTAATATTTAATTACTCTGTCTAATGTTGAAGTGGATATTCTGTCATTTGAACACGTTTTAAAACACTACGCCTGAATATACAGTATATCTAAATATTAGCGATAGGAGTGAGAGGCTTCATGAACTTACTGGGTGGGAACTATGTTGTAAACCACGGCCTTGTATGATCCAATCACGTCTCTATGTTGTCCATAGCAAAGAGCAATGATTGGTTCAAACCACTGATCAGTGAATACCCATCGCTCCATTCATGTTGGTGTTGATGAAGACTCACTGTAGCATCACTTCTAAAGTCTCAGATTATATCCTGTGTCTTGTAGGCAATGGGTGTTTATGCAAATGGTGAATTAATTAATAAAATGAATATTGGATTTATATAGCGGGTTTTTTTCCAAAGAACTCAAAGCGTTTTACAACGATAGGGGCAACTCACCTCAACCACCACCAATGTGCAGCACCCACCTGGGTGAACGCGACGGCAGCCATAGTGCACCACTGCAAGCTCACTACATGTAATGGTCCCATAAATGGTCTCTCTAATAGTGTCTCACTAATGCGAGCAGATTCTTGGGAGATCCATTAAAGCACCTCAGCAATGGAGTCTACGTTTTCAAGACAACAATACATAATAATATGAAAATTAGGAGTGGCGACATTTTGTTTTATTTGACCCTTTATTTTAATGTACCGTTTACACACTCACCTCAAAGGAACGGTGCAACAATAGGCCTACTGAACACACCTTTAACAAAAATTCAAACGCACGGCACTGTAGCCCAAAATGAATGTTGCTTGTTCCTAATCCTCTCTCGACCCAGTGGAGGCGTTCAATCAGCCAGCTTGAGAAACGAGCGGACCGCGGTATTAGCGTCTCCGACGACCACGGAGCAGTGAGGGGGGTACCCTGAGCCGCGCGAACCTGAGCCGCGCGAACCTGAGCCGCGCGAACCTGAGCCGCGCGAACCTGAGCCGCGCGAATCTGAGCCCGGACACGAATAACACAAGCCACTTTGTTATTACTGAATAACCGCCTTTGAGAAATGTACGCCGAGCGCCGGGCGCCGGTTAGCGAAGCGGAGAGGAACGATGATGGGTGAAATGTGGAATGGAGTCTCATGTAAATGCGCTCGCTGTCAGCTGAGACCGGCGCAGGTAATAAAGATGGAGGGGCCCGGCCTGCTCCTCTGAGCCACGGCACGGAGGAGCAGGATTACAACGCTGTTCTACACAGGGGAATTACATCATTGAGACAAACTGTAAAAATGGCACTGTGCAGAGAGTGTGTGCATTCACTTTCCAGGCAGCTTAAAAAATGAATTCAAATTTGAGTCTGTAGGGAATGTATTGTCCCAGGGATATATAGTGTGTGTATATATATATATATATATTTTATATCATGGCTTGGAAGAATAGTCGAAATTTGTTTGCCTGGCAGGCGTGCTTTGTTTTGCATGTCTGTGCACTGCCGAAATGTGTATGCACGGCAAAGCACCTCATCACAGTTCACGTTTCAAAAGGTTAGCGAGTTGCAGAGTGTCTTGTCTCGTCGGAAACAGGAGCACAGCAAAACGCGGTAACATTGTCTTACACTGCGGGAGATTTCCATGAGGGAAAGAAATACGCTTTTTCTTTCCAGACAGCAGTTACAGTTTTCACTCCAACAACAAAAGACAAGCGAGGACTTGTGTAGCTAGCTAGCTTTTTTTGAAAATGTTTAGGATTATTTTGAATAATATTTGCCCTTTGCCAAGAACAGAATCATCAACATTGGTGCTGGAATGGCATCAGGAGGAGCCTCGTGATTTTCAGTCTTTGAATGGAAAAGCCTTGCAGCCATTATCTAAACACTGCGTGACCGAGCAGTGTCGCACAGGTCAAATAAAGTTCATTGCCACAAGATGCATGTCACGGCCCATTGACTTTGTATTACGATGTGTGCTATTTTAAAAAAAAATTATAATAATGAATTGGCTAGCTCTGACATGCGCTGCCTTTGTCAACTTTTATTTGTGATCCTAAGTGGCAAAAAGGTGTTAAATAGGATAGAACAAGGCGTAAATGGGAAACCACATATTTTTCAGTAGCAGAATCACTTTTAGAAGTGCACAGTTTAATTGACAGCCTTAGCTGTTCCGGACTTAACTGGTAGACAGTTTCCAAGTGACCCTAGGGCTCACACAACTTGATCATGACACATTACATGACTCCTTTCTGAGATATATATTTTGGCTTGGCTGTGAATCTCTCGAGGAAGACTCATACACGGTAAGGCATACAATGCTTTTAGCTTAAACATGTCTGTGTAGATAATAATATAATATATGTCATTTAGCAGATGCTTTTATCCAAAGCGACTTACAGTAGTGAATGCATACATTTTTCAGTATATATGTGGTCCCAGTGGGGATTGAACCCACAACCTAAGCGTTGCCAACGCCATGCTGTACCTACTGAGCCACACAGAACCACGATTAAGCCTCTTTTTCCCCTTGAAGAAATAATGATTTAAATCAAGCCACTAGCGAGATTGCTCTAAAGACTGGCGTGGTGTTGCCGATGACTACAAGCGTCCCGATCGCCACCGGTTATAAGCATGCTCTGATTTTCCAGTTTGTCCACGATGGCCCCTTTTTGAAAGTGCTGTTTATGGAAGATAAGCAGATTAGAATGTAAAGAGAGCCACGAACCGCGGGGAGAAAGCAGCGCGTGGATGGAATTTTGACCAGCTTATTCCGACGGGGACGTCATTTCCATTTTCAGGGACCTTTTTTCTCTCCATTGGTGTTTATGTTTACCTTGATGTCATTAAACATGCAGGGGTGGAGAGTTTGAGAACTCGCAAAGCAACGTCTCCGCAAGGCCAATGTGATTTCAGTTCATACGCTGACAAGGGCAGGGGTGATCCGCGGGACGCCGTGCGGCTATAGCATCGCAAGGCCGTTCAGAGCTTTAGAGAGAGGGGCTGTGGTCTGGGACGTAGCACTTGACCTCAACATGCTGCCACGAAGCTGACTGCTGACTTTGCGATGCAAAGTAGGCAGTACAAGCAGCCTTTTTGCATTTGCGTTGCAACATATTTTGCAAAGAAATTGATCAAAGGAAGGTCAAATGGCACAAACATTAGCATTTGCTACGCAATAGATTAAGTGAGCATCTGTGGTGTGCTTTCTCATTGCCATTAAGACAATATTATATTATATTATATTACCTGTTATTGATAATGATATTTTGCTATGGTTCTTCAAGTTTGTTTGTTTTGTCTAATTGCCTTATTAATGGTTCCAATATGAATATATTCCTATCATAACCAACTGTGTTATTATTAAAAAATGTAAAGCTACATGTTTTATTTTAGGACATATGTAATGTACGGAAAATGTAATGTACAGTAACATACAGTAGGAACATTAACATTAATGACAGTTGCAATCGTATCCAGTCCCTGAATAGTCCTGAAAAATTTCAGTTACTCAGTTTACAGCGGTGTAATTTCCGCAATGGAAACTTGAAGCTTTATTTGAAAATATAAGATTTAAAATATCCTGAAACTTAGCTTGTGCTTGGACACCACAGAAGCAACAGTTTTAGGACCATGTGGGAAAAAATATGCCTCTCCTCTAAGTCCAGTCAGCATGATGTGTGCCCAGCTCATAGTCCCAGTATCTGCCATCCTATCCCTCTGTGAGATGAGCTTTGGGCGAGTCTCTAGCCATCTTCATTCTATCCTCATGGTCGGGGCAATTCCGGTCCTGGAGGGCCAGTGTGTATGTAGGCTTTTGTGTCTACTAATTACCCTGGCTCAATTTGCTAATTAGCTGTATGCATTAATGCCGGTTCACTCTCAGATTAGATTACAGTGAACACTTCATACAGGGACACAAGAACAGTCTTCAGCTGTCATTCATGAGCTTAACAGAAAACCTAGCTAAAATGTCAGATCATAGAAATGATTCGGGTAATTAAATAATCAAGAACAGAAGTTGGGATGAAATCCAGAAACAGATACGGCCCTTCTTGCCCACCCCTGTCATAGACATTATGGTACAAGTGAAGCTAGGCAGTTTGGAGCATCATTCCATTGTTGTATATGACAGGCATTTTGGGTTTAAACCCCACCCCTCCCCAAAATATTTTTTGACAGTTCTTCCAAACTGTTAACCTACTGCTCTTAACCCCCCCCGACGACCCAACTCTACCTCTATGTCACATCCCAAACATGTATGAAAGATGAAAAGTACATGGCTACAGTACCAGTCAACAGTTTGAGAACACCTGCTGGAAACTAGGTGTCTCATAATTGATAATGTTTTACACCGTATACGTTTCTGTACATACTTGAAAATGACACAAAAAAAACATGTCGCAATAAACAAAAGGAACATCAAAGCAATGTTCAAGAAAATTTAATTGAAAATTGAATCTCAGATATCCTCAAAATAGCCACCCTTTGCCGTGATAACATCCTCACAAACACGGGCCATTCGGTTAATACGTTTCAGGAGGAAATCACCCGATATGTCTTTCCAGCTCTCCTGCACCAATTCCCAGAGACACTTCTGGGTTGACTTTGCTTTGACTTTCTGCCCAGTTCGTCCCACATAAATTCTATGGGATTGAGGTCTGGACACTGGGCAGGCCAGGTCTGAGTTGTCCTTCAAGTTGCTTCTTCACCAGATAGTTCTTGCACAACTTCAAGGAGTGTTTTGGGTCGTTATCTTGCGGAAGAATGAAGGAGTGCCCGATTAGCCATAATCCAGATGGAAGGTGTACTCAAACTTTTGACTGGCACAGTATGTTTATGTGCTGGCTTGTCACAAAGAGGATGTATATTGATAGATTTAATTATCTTTGGTGATGTTTGAAAATGGTGTCAGGTGCCCTTTAATGAATTGGATACAGCTTCATGCTTGTATGAACGCATTACTACACAGGGTTTGACTCCTTTCACCTCTGTGTGAATGAGTTTCCATGACGAAATAAGAAAACAGACATGACTCCGTGGAACCGTCTCTGGCATAGGTCTCGACAGGGCACTGACAGGTTCTCACATACAGCCAATCGGTGCTTAATTTGTAAGATAAGAGATTCTGGGGCTCAACCCCGCGGAGGAAAGGGTAAACTTTTCCTACCTCTGTGTCGCTGCTTTTCCGCATTTCTGCGTTCTATTTACATTTGTAATGTTCACTGGACGTAACGTTATTTAATACCAGTTTAAAATATGCGCTGTTGTCGCACTTTAGATATTTATGACCCTGGGGCTCTGATTCTGAGTAAGACATTTGCGGGCGCAAAATTGGATTCTTGGCATTTGCCGGGGCTGTGCCCCCTGGCTCGGCCCGGCACAAATTAAGCACTGCAGCCAATCTTTTAGCTGTCTTTAAGGAAAACATTAGCTGGTAACAGATTGCAGAACCAGCGATGTTCAGTTATAGTCTTTAGGGAGCAGTGAGTCTTTAGGGTATTTCACCATTAACAATACATTTAGACCTGAATTAGTCAGATTTGACATCCACTACACACAGCATTCAATTAAGCAATTTAGTTGTGCTTGGGTAAGAGGCCAAGACCCTAAACTATGCCTTGTGTTCAGAATTCTATCGAAAGAAATAATGAAACATGTAAAGGTCTGCTGGTGGAGGAGCAGGGGAAGCCCCTGTCTGAAGAGGCTCAATCACATTGTGCAAAAGATCACTGTTTAAAAATGTAAAAAAATAATGACATTTATTTCAGATTTTTTTTCCCCGTTTTTCTCCCAATTTGGTGGCCAATCGTACCCTCTATTCACCCTCCCCCATGAGCCCGCCGCCTGTCTCTACGGGACAAGCCAATACCCCGAGGCCGGAAATGATAGTAGAGCAGTTTGCTGGCGCACGACAGAGATCAACGCATGTTATTATGTTAATGCATTTATCTTTTGGGGCCTCGGGTGGTGTAACGGTAAAGGCACTCGCCCGGAGGGCAGGTTGCCCACTGCGGCCGGGGTTCGATCCCCAGCTGCCCCAGCCTGGCTCTGGCTGGGAGCCCTGTCTGGGGTGGCTGGGAGGGGGAGGAAGGGGGAGGTATTTCAGCAGCCCTTATTCAAACCCCACGCCTCTGATCAGGGCTGAAGGTGTAAATGACATGGCTTTGCTCTGCTCTTGCCAACTCGTGGCTATTATACACAAACCCTAATATTTTAACTTGTGCTATTACATTTACATTTACATTTTAAGCATTTAGCAGACGCTCTTATCCAGAGCGACTTACAAGATGTGCATTAATACAAGGCGAGAACAATCAAAGTTAGCGTACAAGATCAGTGCAGTAAAACGGCAAAAGACATCATTGCAGGCATCTGCGTATCATACCTGTAACATTGGGAAAGAAAAGGTTAGTGGGTGTTTTTTTTTTTTTTTTTTTTTTTTTTAAACAAGTAAACAGATTGACTAGATGGACAGTGTTCAGTGGTAGTGGAGTCTGAAGAGGTGGGTTTTGAGTCTCTTGCGGAAGATTGGAAGTGATTCCGCAGTCCTGACCGATTGCGGGAGGTCGTTCCACCAACGAGGACCAGGACAGAGAAGAGGCGAGACCGCGAGGAGCAGCTGCCAGGCGCCCGGAGGGATGGGGCAGTCAGTCTGCCAGCGGAGGCGGAGCGGAGGGGTCTGGACGGGGTGTAGGGCGTGATGAGTGACTGGAGGTGCGGGGAGCAGTACCTCTGGCCGCTTGAAAAGCCAGCACCAGTGACTTGAATCTGATGCGTGCTGCGATGGGGAGCCAATGCAGAGAGGAGAGTAGAGGGGTAGCGTGGGTGAACTTCGGCTGGTTGAACACCAGGCGAGCAGCAGCGTTCTGGACTAGTTGCAGTGGCTTGATGGCACAGGCCGGAAGGCCTGCCAGCAAGGAATTGCAGTAGTCCAGACGTGAGATCACCAGGGCCTGGACCAGGAGTTGAGTGGCCTCTTGGGTGAACGGTCTGATCCTCCGGATGTTGTGGAGGAGAAACGGCAGGTCCGAGAGATCGCTGCAATGTGGCTCGAGAAGCACAGCTGGTTGTCCAGGGTTACCCCAAGACTCCTGGCAGACTGGGACGGAGACACTATGGAGCCTTCCACGGTAATTGACGCATCAATCATCGGGGAGCCCTTCGCTGGGAGGAAGAGCAGCTCTGTCTTCCCCAGGTTCAGCTTCAGGTGGTGGGTGGACATCCATGCGGAGATGTCAGCCAGGCATGCAGAGATCCGTGCCGGGACCTGGGTATCAGATGGAGGGAAGGAGAGAAACAGTTGAGTGTCATCAGCATAACAGTGATAGGAAAAACCATGAGCAGAAATAACAGAGCCAAGTGACTTGGTGTACAGAGAAAATAGGACAGGGCCTAGCACCGAGCCCTGCGGGACACCGGTAGAGAGGGTGCGGGGAGAGGAGAGGATCCTCTCCAGGCCACCTGGTAGGACCGGTCGGCCAGGTAGGACTCGAACCATGTCAGCGCAGATCCAGAGATTCCCATCTCGACGAGAGATGAGAGCAGGATCCGGTGGTCCACGGTGTCGACGCGCCGACAGGTCAAGGAGGAGGAGGACGGAGCTAAGGGATCGGGACTTAGCGGCGTGAAGAGCCTCAGTGACCGCAAGGAGAGCAGTCTCTGTGGAGTGGCCTGCTCTGAACCCAGATTGGTTGGGATCGAGTAGGTCGTTCTGTAAGAGATGAGCAGACAGTTGATTATAGACAGCCCGCTCTAACGTTTTGGAAAGGAATGGGAGGAGAGAGACAGGTCGGTAGTTAGAGATGACAGCAGGATTCAGAGAGGGTTTTTGAGGAGGGGACAACCTGAGCACATTTGAGGAGGAGGGGACAGAGCCAGAGGAAAGAGAGGAGTTAATGACATTAGAGACAAACGGGAGGATGTCCATAGCAATGGACTGGAAGAGGGGGGAAGGAATGGGATCAAGAGGGCAGGTGGTGGGACGGTGGGAGAGAACAAGTTGAAGGATGTCCGAGTCAGGGAGGGTGAGAAGGAGGAGGAGAGAGGTGGGAGGTTTAGGTAGCGGGATGGGAGAGGGAGGGGTAGGGGGGAAGGAGTTGCGAATGACCTCAACCTTCTCGTGAAAGAAGGATGAGAAGTCATCTGCGGTTATAGAGGAGGGGGGTGGGGGAGGAGGAGGGGTGAGGAGAGAGGAAAATGTAGCATAGAGTTTACGTGGGTTGGAAACAGAGGATTGAATCTTAGAGAGGAAGAATGCAGACTTAGCAGAGGAGAGGTTAGCGGAGAAGGAAGCCAGGAGTGTGTGGAAGTCAGACAGAGCTGCAGGGGATTTGGATTTTCTCCATTTCCTTTCTGCCGCACGCAGCTTCAGACGGTTAGCCCGAATGGAATCGGTTAGCCAGGGGGCGGGGGGCGGAGACGAGTGGGTTTAGCGGATAGAGGACAGAGTAAGTCAAAGGAGGAGGAGAGAGAGGAAAGTAGGGTGGATGATGCTACTTCAGCAGGTAGCTGAGAGAAGGCATCAGCAGGGGGAAGGGAAGATAGGACAGTAGCTGACAGGGCAGCGGGTGAAAGAGAGCGGACGTTGCGACGGACAAGGACAGTGGGAGCAGGTGAGGATGGTTTAGGGACAGAGGGGTTCATTTGACAGGATGAGTGTACACATAAGACATTATCTCCAAACAACACATGAACATTTATAAATATAACCAACTGCTTCTAAACGGAACAACCTTTTCTGCAAAATGTGAATTATTGAATTGTCTCACTATTTGAAAATTAATTATGTAATATAAGGAACATAGCAAGGATATTTAAAATTGTGAACGGCTAGAGAGTGTTTAAATGTGTCTATTCAAATGGCAATATTGAGAGCATGTTACAGATGAATAAATCACACAGAATTCCTGCGATGGCATATCATTAACAAAACTCAAACAGACTACTTAAACATGAATTATTCAAGTGGTGTATTACTAGGAGCACTCAAGTAAAACTTTCCCTCATTGAAATGTAGATTTGGAAGTTACAAGCTACAATGGCAGTTTTGAATTAGCTTGCAATTAAATAGAACAATGTATAATACAAGGCTTGATTATACGGTTTTGTTGTTAGGCAAATAGGCTTCACAGATGTTTCTAGATGAGAACAGGGAACAAATCCTTTCTTGAGAGATTGTGTCTCGGAAAATAGGAATGCATTTCTGTCAGGGTGTGCAGTTTCTCTGTGGTATTTCGCAGTCCATCGTGGTAAGTGACTCAATGCCATTATATTTCACAACGTGGACCCTCTGAAATCATCATTCTGTGCAACATGAGTTTTTATTAGCTCTGAAAAGTAGAAATTGAAAGCTTAAAGCTTGCTTTATTTCTCCTGAGGTTTATCGTGACATTTCCATTTCTTGCTAGAATGCCATCTGCGTAACCCAGGATGGAGTCCATTTGTCTGCCTTCTGACTTACTGGCTGAAATGTAGTGATGAAAAGTGAATCGTTCCCATGGAGTGAGCAAATGTATTGTTTGTTTTAACATTATTGTAAATAGAGTGACTGATTAATTGTTTAATTGTTTGATTCAGTAGTGACCGAAAGAACGAGATCGCGAATACAAGCGGCTGAAATGAGTTTCCTCCGCAGGGTGTCTGGGCTCTCCCTTAGAGATAGGGTGAGGAGCTCGGTCATCCGGGAGGGGCTCAGAGTAGAACCGCTGCTCCTCGCGTGAGAGGAGCCAGATGAGGTGGCTGGGGCATCTGGTTAGGATGCCTCCTGGACGCCTCCCGGGTGAGGTGTTCGGGCACGTCCCACCGGGAGGAGGCCCCGGGAAGACCCAGGACACGCTGGAGAGACTATGTCTCTCGGCTGGCCTGGGAACGCCTCGGGATTCCCGGAAGAGCTGGACGAAGTGGCCGGGAGAGGGAAGTCTGGGTCTCCCTGCTTAGGACGCTGCCCCCGCGACCCGAACAGGACAAGCGGTAGACGATGGATGGATGGATGGATGGATTGTTTGATTCACTCATTACTGCATCCTTGGGAAATTACTGTATTAATAGAATTCTGAATTCTGCTTCCCTGCTGTTTGATCAAATAATAAAGAGCTTGAGTGAACTAAGATCACAGTCTCTCTTCCTTTGCATAGTAGATGCATAGTAGAATTTCCGCGACAATACATGTTCGAGAATTACTCTAGGTATGCAACAATAATTTAAAAAAAGAAAAATAACATATTGCTAGTATGCATATAAATGTACATTTTGCAGAGGTACATGAATTTGTTGATGTATATTCACCCTAGAACAGGGGTGGGCAAGGAGGGCCGGATCCGTTTCTGGATTTCATGAGAACCTCTGCTGTTTATTATTTAATTAGTCCAATCATTTACGTGATCTGACATTTTAGCGAAATTTCTTGATAAGCCCATGAATGACAGCTGAAGACTGTTCTTGTGTTCCCATATGAAACATGTTACTGTGGTCTAATCTACAAGTGAACCAGCATTGGCATAGCCAACTAATTAGCTATTTGAGCCAGGGTAATTGGTCAAAACAAAAACCTGCCCTGCACACACACACCGGCCCTCCAGGACTGGACTTGCCCACCCCTGCCTTAGAAGATGCAGAATACAGTGCCAAAATATAGTCTTTATTTAAATAAACCAAAAGGGGTTTTTATCAGATTAGATGGTGTACGAGGTTGGAAAGAAATTGTAATTCAGTATATTTGAAAAAGTAGTTTAATTGGCTCAATTAAAGGGTTAGAATCAGGTGTTTAAATTGGGTGGCGAGTCAACGTTTCTGTAGAGTCGATCTGCAGGACCGAGTTTAGACAGCCTTTTCCTATATGAGAACAGTGAGCTGAGAATACACCAGAAGTGGGTCACGCAGCAAGACAATGGGTCTCATTCACTAATGTGTTCATAGAAATGTTTCTTCTCGTGCTGAAAAAGTACTGTCGGATTCGTGCGCATCGGTCAATGTCATTCTCATCCACGCGCATATATTGACGAGTCCCAATTGTTCTTGAGAGACGCGCATGTAATTTCAAATTAGCATAATACACACACTGCAAAACCCATGCAAGGCCCTTCTGATTTTACGGACGCATAGCCAAGACTCAAATTCAAAGCAAAAGGAGAAACTCATTTCCTGCTAACACGTCTTGCCGATCTCTGATGATGTCTTCTCAAAGCGTGGCCCGCTAGATCTTCCAGCAACGCCAAATACGCCATTGTCACACGTTTTTGAGGCATTGTGGAGCTTTTTATGCACATTTTCTTTAAACAAACTGGTATGAATAATATTAATTATTATTAGGCAGCAGTGTTAGCATAATGGTTAGGGAACTGGGCTTGTAACGCAAAGGTTGCAGGTTCAATCCCAGGTGGGGCACTGCCATTGTACCCTTGAGCTAAAGGTGCTTAACCTGAATTGCTTCAGTAAATACCCAGTTGTATAAATGGATTGTAAAGAAATGTGAAACTGTAAGTCGCTCTGGATAAGAGCGTCTGCTAAATGCCTGTAATGTAATGTAAGTCAAGAATCCGTGGCTCCGTTTTTCTCTCCATAGATTCCCCGCCTGATGCTAAATGCCTGTAATATAATGTAATATTAAGCTATTATTAAAAAAATAAAAGATATATAATATATACATCAGAATCGTGTATCTATGCAAGCCGTGCTATAAATACAGTATGTGTTTGTATGTACAGTGCCCCTTTAAAGTCTACACACTCAAAAATGTCACCTTTTGTTGCCTTACAGCCTGAAATTAAAACATATTAAATCAGACTTTTTCCATTTTTATTTACATTTCACCGTACAACTTCCAAGTGAAAGAAATTGTCAAAATTTCTGAACATTATAAAAAAAAAAAAACTAGAATAACTTGGATTGATAAGTCTACACCCTGCTGAGTTGGTACTTGGTAAAAGCACCCTTTGCTTGAAGTACAGCTATGAGTCTGTTTGCATATGTCTCTACCAGCTTTGCACACCTAGTTTGGGCAACATTTTCCCATTCTTCCTAACAGAACTGTTCAAGCTCAGTCAGATTGCGTGGGGACCGTTGATGGACTGTGCTCTTCAAGTCATTCAACAGGTTTTTAATAGGATTTAGGTCAGGGCTTTGACTAGGCCACTCAAGGACATTCACCACAAGCTCTGGGTCATTGTCATGCTGAAAGGTGAACCTCCTTCCCAATTTCAACTTTCTTGCAGAGAGCAGCAGGTTTTTCTCAAGAATTTGCTCCATCCATTTTCTCTTCTATCCTGACAACTGCTCCAGTCCCTGCTGACAAGAATTGTATTTTTCATCTGGGAATTGTAGAGTAAAATGTGTAAATAAAGGGGTTTTAATTTCCGGCTGTAAGACAACAGAAGGTGAAATTTTGATACGGGGTGATACTCCTTAAAAAACCTAACTAGCCTAAAAACTATTTTATGTGAAAGATAATGATTGGAAAAAAAAAAGTCACTTGTCCTTTTAATAAAAGCTAGCAAACAGATTGTGAGGATTAGTTTGGATAGTCTCAAGTCTAGCTGTCAATGATGCATGAACAGAACGCTGTAAGAAAACTGGTGATTGGGGCCTCGCGTAGCGGTCTAACGCACCCATATTGGCTAGTCCTTTACAAGTGTGAGCTGCCTATCACGGACGCGGTTCAAAACCCAACTGCACCAGAAAAGGTGGGGAGCCGCGATCAGGGGCATTTGGCTGTCTGCCCCAGGGGGAGGGGGGAGGGTGAGCCAGCACAAATTCCCCGAGAAGTGTGTAAGGGTGACTCCAGAACGTGGGTGGACGAATTCTCTCTCAAAGGAAGCGGAGTTCACGAGACGAGCGGCAAGCTGGTGTGGGGAGGGTAAATAGAAATGAATATAGGGTATAATTGGCCACTAAATTGGAAGAAATAACTGGAAAAAATCTGAAACAAATTTCAAACATTAAGCGACCACATTGCTTCATATCAAAGTTATAACCGATGTAGTGTTCTGAAATTGAAACTCTACAGGCAGTCCATATCACCAGCTGTGCCTGAAATGCCTATATCATTCATTATACTGCACAATCTTCCTGCCATAAAAAGCTTCTACCATACAGCAGTTGCATGGAATCCAAAACTCTCTCTCTCTATATATATATATATATATATACGTATATATATATATATATATATACTCATATATATATATATACGTATATATATGTATACGTATATATATAAACACACATACATAAAGAGCCAAAATATCTGTTCCTCCCAGTAGCATTGCGGGTATTTGTTAATCACTAGGTCTTTTGGGTAGGTTGTATCTACAACTGGAACATCACTTTCTTTCATGGGAGAAGCCACTGAAGCACATTATTCTCAAAACTTTCAAAACAAAATGGAGAACTGCAGACAGGGTTTGATCATTTATTAAAATACAACTTTTTTTGTTTCCCTCCAAAAGCTCTTCACTGGACTGGAATATTTTGTACTGGATACCGAAAATATGAAGAAAAACAAACTTTGACTGAAGACTGAACCTATGCAGAACATGAGAAACAGGAGTTTTTATGTGCAAAACTAATGCACTGCGTTTATCTCCCTTCACCTCACATTCATTTATTTTCTCCTGATTTTACATGACACTAAAGAGGTGGGTCTTCAGTCTGGATTTAAAGGTATCTAGTGCAGTGGATTCACAGCTGAGTGGTGATAGAGAGCGCCACAGTTTAGGGGCAGCAGTGCTGAAACACTCTTCTTCCCTCTAGATACAGGTTCCTGATGCCCAAGGTCATGACAGAGAGAGCAGGCAGGTGCTCCCGAGTCAGAGGCCGAGGCAGAGAAGAGAACATGCAGTCAGAAAAAAAAGCTGTGCTATAGCCAGTAGCATTATGTAAGAGCAGGGGAGCACAAGCATAGGAAATATACAGATAGCCCCAACAGGTGTAAGCTATGGCAGCATACCTATTAGGAGAGGGACAGAGAAAACACGCAGCCATGAGAGAGTTCCAAACCATCCACACCTGATCAAGGATAACCAGCATAACAGTGGTGGTAACACATTGAGGAGGTGACAGTATGGAAAGTTTCTCACTCCATAAGACACTAGGGCAAGGCCTTCTCCATCTCTCCACCTAGACTATGTTTGGCAGTAGGCTAGGCTGAAAAGATATGTTTTTAATCTACAGTTAAAAATTGAAACTGTGTCCGAATCCCTAACATGCCTTGGTAAACCGTTTCACAACAGAGGAGCTCTAAAAGAGAAGGCTCTACCACCAGCTGTGCTTTTCAAAATACGTGCCGCTGTACTGTGTACTAGTTGAAGACTCTTTAGAGAGCTACTAGAGGAGCCGGATAATAAGGCATTACAATAGTCTAGCCTCGATGCGACAAAAGAATGCATCAAGGTTTTAGCATCCTCTAATGACAGAATGTGCCGAATTTTAGCTATGTTTCTTAGGTGAAAGAAAGCTACTCTGGAAGTGTTTTTAATATGAGTGTCAAATGTAAGGTCCTGATCAATAATAAAACCAAGGTTCTTAACCATAAGACTTGATGTAACTATGCAATCACCTGCATTTAACTGCAGATCCAACTTCTTCCTTAATTTTTTGGGCCCAAAACCATCATATCTGTTTTATCTGAATTTAAATGCAGGAAATTTACTGTCATCCAATTCTTTATATCAGAGATACAAGCCTCTAATTGAGTGAGTTTAAGTATTTCACCTGGTTTCATTGATATGTACAGCTGTGTATCATCTGCATAGCAATGGAAATTCACACCATGTTTATGAATAACATTACCCAGTGGTAGCAAGTATAATGAGAACAGTAATGGTCCCAGCACTGAGCCTTGTGGAATACCATATTTAACCTGAGAGTAGTCAGAGAACTCTTGATCTAATTGCACAAATTGAAACCGGTCTAATAAGTATGATTTAAACCATGAGAGTGCCCGTCCACGCAAACCAACCAGGTTTTCTAGCCTATGAAGGAGAATCTGGTGGTCAATAGTGTCAAAAGCAGCACTTATGTCAAGGAGCACTAGAATAGAAACACAACCAGTATCCAAGCCTAACAGTAAGTCATTTACAACTTTAATAAGTGCCGTCTCAGTGCTATGGTTTGGTCTAAAACCTGATTGTAGTGTTTCATACAGATTATTAGTTTTTAGGAAAGCAGTTAATTGTTGAGCTACAGATTTCTCACAAATTTTTGACAAAAAGGGCAGATTTGAAATGGGCCTATAGTTCTTCAGATTAACAGGATCAAGATTTGGTTTCTTTAGAAGAGGCTTGATTACTGCCACTTTTAACCCCCTGAGGTCGGCTGGATCGGCGCCGATCCAAGCAGCAATACAAGTATATTACTATTTCTAACTTCGTGATATTTTATCATACACACGCGACAAAAACATTGACAGAAACCTTAGAATCGCGACTTTCCGATTTGAGCACTGGCAAATCAAATGGGATTTTTTAAATTAGGTTAATTAGACCAAAAGTAAACCTTGCCTTTTACTCTCTTTTTTACCTGGTAGTAACGTCCCCCTTCTCTTGACATGGTAACTAGGTGCGAGTTTCGGGGAGGTGTGGGGAGGGGCGTGGGGCCATGTGTGAAAACGCCGGCGTAAACACATAAACTGTCCCGACAATTTGAAGCAAGATTTTATACAGACATACAATTTTATTCAAGATGGAAAGATTTTCTGCGCTGCAGTGTTTGAGAGTATTGATGAAAAGCGGCGAAGACAATAACTGACGAACAGTAAGTAACTATATTTGATTTGCCATGTTATCAAATACTCGTATATATATTCAATATATGAATTCGCGTCTTGTGACTACATATTCCGTGTGTTGCAACGTAACAAATTGCAATATGCACACAAGATCTATGGAAGAATACTTTTCTAAAGAAGAACAGCCTAAAATGTTATTTATTTCGCTTGTTTTCAAATACTCGTGAAAATATATGAATTCGCGTCTTGTGACGTAAACATATTCCGCGTGTTAGTAACTTAATCTAAACCCCTAACGTTAGTAGATTAGTTGGTTAGTACTATACACATCTACCTAATATATACAAAGTGCAATCTAGAAAGTAAGAAGGAAGAAAACGAGATAATAAGCGAAGGCGGAAAAAACCCGAAAAGTATAAACTCCCGAAGTGCATGACACGACAAGGAGTGGATCTCGAAATAAACGGAACAAGGACAGACAGGGAGCAGAACGTGACAGAACAGGGAAAATGCAATACTGGATAAAGAATAATGAATAAGGACTGAATGAAAAATAAACAAAGACCAAAAAACAACAGAACAGGAACTCAGAATATAACACTGATGGCCCAGTGAGATGGCCCATCTGACAGATCTTAGAGGTGTGGACAATGAATAATGAATATTCAGGTATTTAGCATTTAGCCCTCCCACAGCCTGAAATAAATGTGACCAGTTCTGATAAAAACAGGTTTTTAGCTATTTAGATCTCAGATGTGCTAAACTGTTTTCACACCCTTACATAACCAAGACCTTGATGAACAAACGTACATTGGCAAAACAATTCGTCACTATAGTTTAGTGTGTGCTTTCACAACTTTTGTGACAGCAGAAAAATTTACTATTTTTAACTTGTGTGTTTGTAGATCTATTTACAAGCTGCATATGATACTGACCAAACTATTGATGGCATACAAATGTAGCTGTGATTGTCCTTCAAATAAAAATATCAAACACTTTGGAGTAAGTGTGTGTTAAATTGATGAAATTGAGATAAATATCAGACCATGCCAAAATCAAAAAACATCTAAAAGCTTAGCACGGACCTCAGAGGGTTAAAGACCTAGGTACGCAACCCAATAATAGGGATGTATTTATGATATCTAACATGGGCTGGCCTAGCACAGGCAAAAGCTCTTTAATAAGCTTTGTTGGTATGGGGTCTAACAGACATGTAGATGATTTGGAGGACATAACCAATTTACTAAATTTATCCAGATCCAATGGAGTGAAAAACTCAAAGGTCTCTACGCAACCCTGCTCCTGATAGCCCTGTGCTATCTCGGCAGTTGGAGTGCTAGATATTGGAGTCATTTTCATAATTTGTTCTCTGATTGTCTCAATCTTATCAGTAAACGAGTTCATGAAGTCATTGGAATTATAGTTAAAAGGATAACTGATGGAAACTGAAGACTGTTTTTTTGTCAGTTTAGCTACCGTGTTAAATAGAAATCTTGGGTTGTTTTTATTCTGGTCAATTAATTTTGAGAAGTACAATGACCTAGCTGTAATAAGGGCGTGCTTGTATTCTATGAGGCTGTCCTTCCAAGCAGAGCGAAAAACCTCTAAATTGGTAGAGTGCCATCTGCGTTCTAATTTCCTGGAAACTTGTTTAAGGGCACGGGTATGGTCAGTAAACCAGGGTGCAAGTTTCTTCTGACTGCATTTTTTCCTCTTGAGGGGTGCGGCCGCATCAAGTGTATTCCGTAAAATGTGATTTAGCGCATCTGTTTGATGATCAATTGACAAAAAGCTATTTGGGTCCTGACTTGATACTAATGATTTGGGAAGTAAGTTTATATATTTTGAAGCCGTCAATGAATTTATAGAGCGGCAGAATTTATCTGAACGACTTACAGAATACGTTTCCAGCCATTTGTATGTGGCAGAATCCTCGCAGCAGAATTCTGAGATACAGTAGCCTGTTGAGTGCTCTATCAGATGTTCCAAAAAGCTAATCTGTACAGTATTCCAGATGTTATTCACACCCCTATTTTCTACACCCACCCTTGCAAGGATAATACTACTGCGCTATCCTTTGTAGTGTTTTTGTGGGATGGGCATATACTGTATATTGGGCGGGATCTTTGACCAATCCTCCATACGGAATCCTTCAGATCTTTTGGTCTGCGTTTGTGGATTGCCCTCTTCAATTCAAACCACAAAATTTCAGGGTCAAGGCATTGTAAAACAGTGATTTTGTGGTAAGTTAACCATTTCTTGATTGATTGCTTGGGAGGTGTGCTTGGGATCATTGTCTTGCTGAAAGGTTTTTGGCCAACACATCTTGGTATTTTCTGGAGTTCATGATTCCATTGACCTTATCATGAGCCCCAGGACTAGTAGATGCAAAACAAGCCCATAACATCGATCAACGTAAGCGCCCTTCTTCCTACGCAAAAACCCACTGCTGGGGAGCATGGCCAAAAAGCTACATTTTAGCCTCCACTGACCACAACATCCAGTTCCAATCAGAGCTCCAATGCATACAATATTACATTACATTACATTACAGGCATTTAGCAGACGCTCTTATCCAGAGCGACTTACAGTTTACATTTCTTTACAATCCGTTTATACAGCTGGATATTAACTGAAGCAATTTAGGTTAAGTACCTTGCTCAAGGGTACAACGGCAGTGTCCCACCTGGGGATTGAACCTGCAACCTTAACGTTACAAGCCCACTGCCATTACTTCACCTCAACAGGTCATTAAAATCAGCTCGAATTACCACTTTTTTTTTAATGATCAACCTTGCATTGAGTTTGAAAGCTCTGATGCAGCACTATGGCATAGTGGGGTGCAAAACAATAGTTCTGTGCAAATTAATAGTCATTTGTGATTTAAATGTAATTTTGGTGTGATGATGCCCCCATTCTTCCATCACTACTCTAAATGTAGCAGAGACAACAAACATAACTTATTTGAAACTGAATTATGGCCGTGATTCAATACATTTGATTTAGGCTGAATTAATTCCGTTGAAATAATTCAATAAGATATGCAGATTTAATTTAGGGGCAGCAGTGGCCCAGTAGTTAGCGGCACGGGTTGACAAGCGGAGGGTTCCTGGTTCGAATCCCAGGAAGGCCAATGAAAAAACAACTATGGCTGAACTGGAAACCGGAGGGAGGCTAGTTCAATTACCTGGTGGAAAAAACTGTGGCCTAATAAAGTGCCCTTGAGCAAGGCACTGAACCCCTAAACTGCTCCAGGGCCGCTGTTGAGTTATTTAATTGGCTGACCCTGCGTAGGCCGGACCTCTCTGACATTTGCAGACAATACAGTGTGTGTGCATCTAGGAAGATAAAGTGTGAATGTGAAAAGATCAATTCCAATTACCTGGTGGCAAAAAACTGTTTGTAACATGGCCTAATAAAGATTGTTGTTGTGTATGGTGTTATTGCTGCACACAATTTAAAAAAGAAGCTGTACTTCCCACTAGGGTGGCCTTCAGCTAAACTGTTCTTGACTACGGTTAACACTTTGTTGTACATCGCTCTGGATAAGAGCGTCTGCCAAATGCCTGTAATGTAATGTAATGTAATGTAATGTATAAAACATGAAACAAGAAACATGAAAAATATGCTATTTTGTTTGTTTGACTTGCATCTAGCTCTTATGGTTTATATTTTAGAGGTTATTTTTCCATAATTCTTAATTGATCTGTCATTGTGTGCCCTAATAAAGCCACAACTATATAATAAGTTTAGCCAGGTGCTAAGTTAAGCACCTGGAAATGAAATAAGGCTGCCTTCTAATTGGTCATCTCCTATTGACAATGACAACATACTTGTTACCAGTGGTTTTGGGCTACATGCCATGTTATTATATTCATAACACCTTGTCGTAATAATAACCAAGGTTTGTAATAGGAAAAGCTGAAAAACCACACAATAGTCTATGAGAGCTTCAATGCGTTTCCATTACTGTTTTATTTGGGGGATGCCTGAAGCTCTTACTGTTTCTTAGAGGAACAAATAATTACACCTTTCAATCCCCAAAACAAATAAAAAAGAACAAAGACCACAAAAACAATCAAAAGGTTGTTTTTTTTTTTTGTTTTTGGCATATGTAAGAATAACACCGTTGGCCGTCCCAAAATCCATTACAGGACGTGAAGTCACGTGATGTAACTTCCTGTGTCTTACGCCCGCGGTCTGCACTGTGATAAATAGCTGGAACACAAAGTTGGCACAGAGTAGTGGGTGAGTTCAGACCACCTCCGACTCAATTTGTAAACCTAATGGGGTCTGAAATGTCTCTGGGTAAAAAAAAATAAAGAATTCTCTTCATGGAAAGCGTTTCTTTTCAATTTCCATCTCCATCCCCCTCCCTCTGCCTCTGCCTCTGTGGCCTTGGATGAATAATACCTCCAGGCTCCATTTGAAAAACTCACCGCCTGAAAGATTGTGCGCTAGATAAACGTTTATTGGTATTTGTGATCTAGAGAGCAGTCTTGCAAATCGCGGGAAGTTCAGCGAAAAGAGAGATGAATTCGACTGGGCCTTCCAATCACTCAGTGGAATTAAACAGATTTTCAGGTGCTTTCAATTTTCTGGGTTTTTTTTCACAGCACTCTTTATCTGCGGCACCAAAAACTATATTTTCAAGGGCGAAACGAATCAGATTAAAAATGTAACGGCTTCCATCATATGCTACAATATATTGTTCATCCACAAAGGACACAAAAAATAAATAAATATATGTATATACCAAAACAAAGGCAACGATTGAGTGAGAAGGAGGGATAGAAAGTATATTGAAAGCAGGTGCTTCCACACAGGTGTAGTCCCTGACTAAATTAAGTCATTAACATCCCATTATGCTTAGGGTCATGTATAAAAATGCTGGACAGGCCCAGTTGCCTGCCCAGCATTTTTAAGCTACCATTGCCAGAAGAAGAGTTGTCAGTGACTTTGAAAGAGGGGTGATTGTTGGGGCACATTTGACAGGAGTTTCAGTGACAAAGACTGCTCAGTTTTATGATGTTTCCTGAGGCTAACAGTGGCTAAGGTGGTGTGGGCATGGAATTCTGAGAGGAAGATATAACCAACAAAGGGCAACTGTGGTCAAAAGTGCATGATTGATATTTGCAGTCAACTCTGAATCTATTGACTGCAAATATCAATCTAGGGCGTGAGCAGGCAGTTTCAACAAGAATAGTCCTTCGAGAACTTCACAGAGAAGAGATGTGGTCAGATTGCAGTGTAGAAGCCTGTTATTACACCTAAAAATTTATTTCTATAAGGGGTGGGTCATGGAAAATGATTTGCTCATTAAGTGGCTTGAGGACTAACCTACTAGACGTTGTGAACTCATTATTATTTTATGAACCTTTATTTAACCAGGGAGACATGCTGAGACCAGAGGTGTCTTTTGCGGACTTGTGACAAACGGGGTGTCATCGCAAGGGCTATGCATGACTTCTCCAGGGCCCAGGGAAGAAATGTATTCTGAGATCGGAAGCAGAGAGAGTGTGATGCAGCCAGAGAGCGCTTGGACATTTATTCACTTTACCAATTTGCTGATGAGCTGAACAGGAACCTCACTACAGAGCTACTGGGAGATGTTAATGTCACACACGATTTACAGTGATTTTCTTTTTCAATTGTCAGGAAATTTCAGTTTCTGTCTATTCCCTGCTCTGAGGTGACAAGGTGTCTAGTATCGACGTTCCCGGGTTTTCACTTACATCACCAAAAGAAGATAATTCATTAAAATAATCAAACAAAAAAAAGCTTGATACAGGGGCCTCCCAGGTGGTCTAGCGGTTACAACGTTTGACGAAAATTGCTGGACCGGGGTTTGATTCACCTTTGGCATGAGAATAGCCTCACAAACAGTGGCCATTGGAGTGCCAGTGGGGGCAGGAAATCACCCGACATGTTTTCCTAGCTAGGGGGAGCAATTCCCAGAGAAACTTGTGGGTTTATCTGCTTTGACTCTTCCTTTCCAGTTTGTCCCATACAAGTTCTATGGGATTGAGGTCTGGACACTATGCAGGCCAGGTCTTGAAGTTTGAGTTGTTGTGTACATTCCTCCTTCACTAGAAGTTTGGGAGAAAAGGTGTGTTTGAAATCTTGCTGAAGAATGACTGAATACAAGAAGATAGCCATAGTCCAATAGGAGTGATAATTTTGAAAGAAATACATAAGTTAAATATATATATATATCATAGCATCCCAGAGAAATGGCTGCCTGCCCCTTTAATTTGTGTGATTGACAAGAGCCAGAGGAACTACAGCTCCCAGCAGCCTGCAGTCCCACACCTGGCCACCAGCTGAAGCAAATGAAGCAATTGGGACTGCTGGCAGCTGAATCCAATATTGGACTCAATAAAAGGACTAATTGTGTAACATTGAGGGAGAGAGTGGTTGATGTTTGGAGTTTGGTTGTGGTTTGAGAAAGATTTAAAAGTTGTAAAATTATTGAGGAAGACTTTATTTTGTGTTTTGTAGAAAACAGTTATTAAAATTTTCCTTTGGTTTGGAATCCTGCCTCTGAATTTCATTGCTTGCCTACGCCCTCTGAGATTCTTGTGTGTCGCCCCACCCCCAGTGACACTACAATATATATAAACAGGATAACAACAGGATAAAAACAATAAAACAGATCACAGTGATTCAGAAACAACATTTTTCAAAAGAAGTTGGATTTTCAGCTTGCTCTTCAAATGTTTTAATTGATGGAGCCTCTTTGATGTCAGTCTGCAGAGTGTTCCAGAGTGTGGGTGCGTGAAAAGGAAATGCCGATTCGCCACTCTTCTCTGGATTTATTCTAGGAACGCAGAGCAAGGCACTGTTCTTCAGTAATCTTAAGCTTCGATTAGGCTTTTAACTCATTATCATGTAATGTAAATGGATGCTAAACCACGCATTGCTTTCAAAATCCAATAAAAGGATCTTAAAATCGATTCTGAAATGCACCGGCGTCCAGGGAAGAGCTCGGAGATCTGATACGGGCTCTGTTATTTATATTTACATTTACATTTTAGGCATTTGCACAGCTTACATTTCTTTACAATCCATTTATACAGCTGGATATTTTTACTGAAGCAATTCAGGTTAAGTACCTTTAGCTCAGGGTACAACAGCAGTGCCCCACCTGGGAATTGAACCAGCAACCTCTGAGTTACAAGCCCAGCTTCCTAACCATTACACTGCACTGCCAGCCTGTTATTGGTTCATGTTAGAATTCTGGCTGCCAGCGGGTCCTCTGACAGCGTAGCACCCGTATTGGCTGGTCTTTTACGAGTGTGAGCTGCCTATCACGGTCGTGGTTTGAAACTCGACTGCACCAGACCGGCCCTGGTGGGGAGCCCCGATCGGGGGTGGCATCAGTTTGATCATAATTCTATGCAAACTGTTCTCAGGAGAAATAGATCAGTGGCTTGTCTTGCTCCCCAAAACCACCTCATGGAACCTGATCCAGTCTACACCCCAGCGCACAAACAGTGACGTCCAGCTGTGCTGCAGAGAACATAAACAGTGGACTTCTATCAAGTGGAGCGATCTCCAACCAATACAACAGCTACGTGTCACGTCTCGTGTTCATGTTCCCCGTAATTAGGTGTTTGTAGTTTATTCCATGTTTTCCTTGTTGTCCGGTCCGTGTTTTTACGTTCGCTTACCTTTTTCCAGTCTCGTCATTGTATTATTGTTTTCACCTGTTTCTTGTTATGTCTGATGTAGTTAAGCTGTTCATTTCCAGATTGTCTCGTCATTGTATTATCGTTTTCACTTATTCCTTATGTGTCTGATTGCAGTCAGCTGCATTTGTGTTAATTCCTGATTGTTTCTTGTTATGTCTAAATGTATATAAGCTGTGCGTTTTCCCATGTCCGTTGCCAGATTGTCTTGTGCTTTGCGTATGCCTACACAACTCTCCAACGTTTTCTCTGTTTACCCGTGTTTTGTTTCATCATGTTTTTGTTCGTGCTCCCGTGTTCATCTGTATCCCAGTCTCGTTCCTGACCCACCTGTTCGTGCTCCTTGTGGTTCCAGTCCCGCTCCTCTCTGTGTTCCCTGGACTGATTTCCCGTTATTGACCCCCGCCTGCCCATTGACCACGTCTTGCCTGCCTCTGACACACCTGAAGCCCGGAACGAAATTTGCCTGTCCCCGACCACTCTTTGGATGCCTGTATTGCCCTGATTGCTCCTGTTTGACCATTGCCTGTTTTTTATGCAATAAAATACATTATTGCATTTCTGGGTCTGCGCCTGGTTTTCCGACACTGTTCCTGACACTATGGAAGGATTCACAGCAATATATCGCTAATGCGACGGAATTGACCATTGTTACCAACACCAGATGTCCAGCAATCATGGAGGAGCTGATTAGCCCATCACTGAGAACGGAGGCCCGGTCCAGCGCATTGATGGGCAGCATAGATGACTCGGATCTCTCCGTGGGAGAGTGAGGGCAAGGGTCAATCAACAAAGACATTGGCCTTGTATAGCAAAGAGGTGAACAGAGCAATTGATTTCCACCCCAGAGAACACTTCGCCACTGCAGATAGACTTCAAGCACTTCGCCGCTATAGGATTTCCATCATAGCATGCACAGCTTACTGGCAAAAATAGTTCAAATCCACTTGTCATTGTGTAATTTTTGCAAAACATTTGGGGTTTTCTCCGTTGATTAATGAACCTACAATAATCGGTGATAGCAGTGATATGGCTATTGATCTTATTCTGTTTTCAGATGAACACAAGACATCGGCACAAGAGTGGTGTAATTGAATATGCTATTAGTGTGATCATTTTATAATGTACTGCATGTCAAAGGCAAAAAAGAGCTTGTGAACTGTCATTAAACCATCAGATCTCTCAATAATTATGAAAAGATCATAGTAATAGTCTTAAAGCCGGAAGACTGGTCAGCAGTCATGGACTGTAGGGAGGCTGATGGATTTTTTTTTACAAGAATGTTTCTCAACGCTGTAGATAAATTGGCAGCTCCTAAGACCAATGAGGATCAAGCAAAGGACAGAACCTCGGATGAGTAGAGTGTGATGGCATGTCAAAGGCAAAAAGAGCTCGATAGCATCAGTTTGAGAAACGGCGCTGATGGATTTTTTTTTACAAGAATGTTTCAAAGATTTCAAGACAACCGAACTGCAAGATTTATTTTTACAATATAAAAAAAACTCAGGAACAGAGTACAGTGGATGATAGATGACGGCAAAAAAAATCATTCTACAAGAGCAAGATCGAGGAGATTAAAAAAGACCCCAGGAAGCTCTAGAAGATTCTTAAGGATTTAGGCTCTAGTAACAGACCAAAAACAAAGTCAAGCAGCATTAACCTGAACATAAATGGGTCTGTGACATATGATGAAGCTGAGATGGCTGATCATTTACATTTACATTTTAAGCATTTAGCAGAGCCTCTTATCCAGAGCGACTTACAAGGTGTGCATTGATACATGGTAAGAGCAATCATAGTTCACGCAAGAGATCAGTGCAGTAATACAGTAATAGACATCGTTGTTGGCAGCTGCATACCATACCTGTCACACTGGGAAGGAAAAGGTTAGTAATTTTTTTTTTTTTAAGAGTACGTTTTAAACAAGTGTACATATACAAAAGCAATAATAAACATGCAGGCAGTGGTGATGACAATTGGCTAGATTCAGTGTTCAGTGGTAGTGGAGTCTGAAAAGGTGGATCTTGAGTCTCTTCCGGAAGATCGGAAGTGATTCCGCGGTGCTGACCGATTGCGGAAGATCATAGGACAGAGAAGAGGCGAGACTGTGGGGAGGAGCTGCCGGGCGCCCGGAGGGATGGGACAGTCAGTTTGCCAGAGGAGGAGGAGCGGAGGGGTCTGGCTGGGGTGTAGGGTGTGATAGAGGAGGAGGAGCGGAGGGGTCTGGCTGGGGTGTAGGGTGTGATAGAGGAGGGGTGTGGCTGGGGTGTAGGGTGTGATAGAGGAGGGGTCTGGCTGGGGTGTAGGGTGTGATAGAGGAGGGGTCTGGCTGGGGTGTAGGGTGTGATAGAGGAGGTGGAGCTGAGGGATCTGGCTGGGGTGTAGGGTGTGATAGAGGAGGCAGAGCGGAGGGGTCTGGCTGGGGTGTAGGGTGTGATAGAGGAGGCGGAGGGTCTGGCTGGGGTGTAGGGTGTGATAGAGGAGGGGTCTGGCTGGGGTGTAGGGTGTGATAGAGGAGGGGTCTGGCTGGGGTGTAGGGTGTGATGAGAGTCTGGAGGTAAGGCGGAGCAGTTCCTGTAGCCACTTGATAAGCCAGCACCAGTTATTTTAATTGAATGCATGAATTTGAATGATTTTGTTTCTACTACCATAGCCAGCAACCTTGCTGACAAGCTCCCTGGCAGCACTAGCCCCTTTGGACAACCACATATTTATAACTTCTATTCCAACGCGGGGATCTCTGAAGGCCAGATTTCATTCACTCAGGTCCCAGTTGCCAAAGTTGCCAAAATGCTTGGGGATCTTGACAACCAGAAAGCCACAGGCCTAGATAACATTCCATCTACGTTTTTAAGGGATTCTGCAGATATTATCAACCACCTTATGTAACACACACATTATTCATCTGTCCCCATTCAATGGGGAAAGGTGCCATGGGAGATAAAACAAGCTAGTTGTTCCACTGTAAAGGGACGGGAAGCGAGGTTGAACAAGGCAATTACAGACCAGAGTCAATGCTGAGTGCCCTGTCAAAGTAAGAAGTGTTTCAAAGTTTCTAGTGTTCGAGAAAGAACACTTCATGGGCAGATTGGAAAATACGGTGTCTACACTGTGTACAAAGTCTAAAATGTGTAAATAAAGGTGGAAAAAGTCAGACTGAAAGGCGACAAAAGGTGAATTTTTTTAAATAGAAAGAGACACTGTATATTGAAAAAGTCAGACAGGTTTTAGGTTTCTGTTTGTTGTATTTGACTGATTTTATTAAACAAGAAATTGACACGGGTCACCTATGGTCATGAACCTACACAAACATTTGACCCTGTAAATTATCAAATTTTACCATACAAACTGAAAGCGATGGGCTTTAGTAGAGATTCCTCACTCAGGGTTGAATCCTACCTGACTGAGAGGGTCCAAAGGGTGGATGTTGGTGGGACATTATCTGATGTTAAAGAGATCAACTGTGGAGTCCCCCAAGGCAACATCCTAGGCCCCCTACCTTTTTCACTTTATATCAACGATATGGAATCAGCCTGTTTCTGTATGCTGACAACTCTGCTCTACTTATGTCACACAAGAGCAAGGAAATCGTGGAACAGGCTTTGAGTTCTGAACTGACCAATGTCAGCATCTGGCTGGCGACAATGTTCGGTAGTGGGAGGGGCTGTAATTAGTCAGTTAACAGGGTTGCTGAAAGTTCTCAGCCAGCACTAGGGTGCACTAAACTATGGTGGAGTCCATCTCCATGTGGGAGAGTTGTATTAGGAAGAGAAAACGAATGTGAGGAGGGCAATTTAGGAGAATGCACATGCAACCTTGTACTAAAATACAGTACAATACAAAAACCTCTTCTTGCAAACAACCCAGGGTGCTTTACAAAGAGAAAAATACAATTTAAAAAATTATTAAATATGTAAATAATATTATTAAATAATTAAATTAATTTAATTAAATAAATAAAAATAAAAAAATCTGAAAGAGGAAGAATAGACACATGAGAACAGGTAAGTCATTCCAAGCGCTTCTAAAAAAAAAAGTTTTTAAAATTAAAATCAAAATCAGCAAAAAATCCAAACTAGGAGGAATATGTTGCTGGCACACACGAAAACAAATAAGTCTTAAGACCCGACTTAAAAGAGCCGACTGTAGCTGCACCTCTGATACGGCTCGGAATTGAGTTCCAGAGACGAGGTGCAGAACAGCTAAAAGCTCTTCCCCCGACTGTTTTTAAACAACTGTGAGGTATCACCAAGAGATCAGCATTTGCTGAGCACAGATTGCGTCTGGGAACATAAGGTTCAATCAGATCCTGCAAGTATTAAGGTCCAAGACCATGACGTGCTTTATAAGTAGTAAGCAACACCTTCAATTCAACCCTGAATGTAACAGGGAGTCAGTGCAATGTCCTGAAGACAGGAGTGATGCGCTCTGTGCGGCGTGTGTTGGTGAGCACTCTTGCTGCTGCATTCTGCCCTAGTTGAAGCCGCTGCAATGAAGAGTCTGGTAATGCCTGAACCTAACTCCGACAGTAAAGTTGTTAATTGTACTCCTGTATCTGAGCATTTTCGTCAATACACAACACAATGTACTCACCACTGGGCATTCGATTAAACCTTCTCTTTGAATCAACAACTAAATTGATTATTTTCAGAGGAATGTAGGACTTAATTTGTAGAAAACAATTAGGTAGGTGTTTGGTTGCTATCTGTACTTAAGATTGACCAATTGTGTGTTTTGTTACCTTCTAGAAACGGATGCTCTGTAAAAGAGTCTAGAAGAGGTAATCACTGTCTAATTAGCCTACATAAATATATAGTGTATATCTGAACTAATCGTAGTAGCCATGAAAATTGATAAGATGTTCAGACAACTGTATATCAGTGTAATATAAAAGGGGACCAGGGTCCCACTCACCCTCCCCTCCAAACTGAAATGTGACGATCGTTAGATGTATTGTTAACCATCGCCCCACACACGCACAAGTGTCTTTAATTATACAAAAAAGGCTTCTCTTGATCGGTAAGGCCTAGATAGAGTAAAGACTAGATTAAATTAAACAGAGGTTTCAAAATGTATGTGTATATTTGAAATTAAAGATATGTAAATATCTACTGATCGAAACAAACGGCCTAGTTGTTGATACTCCTCGGGTTATTTCCACTGTCATGTATGGAATCTGAAGTTTATTTTACAGAGCATTAATTAGCAAGACATATAATTGTTCAATTTTATTTCAGCGTTTCTCAGTGCAGCGGTGGCAGATAATCAGAAGAGGAAATACAGTGATGCAAAATGAATGCAAGCCACGTCCACAGACCTGCTGTACAGATAGCCAGCTAGCGTGCAATTTAATTTTTATTTATTTTACCTTTATTTTACCAGGTAGTCCCATTGAGATCATCGATCTCTTTTTCAAGGGAGACCTGGCCAACATAGCAGCAAATAAGTTACAGACAGAACATACAGTACACAACAGAAAAAACAAAAGGAAAGTGCATTTGGAAGTCAAAAGTTAAAATACCTACACACATTGACAAGTACCAGCTGAATCATTTAACATTTCACCTATGCAAGCTTTAAAATCAGGTAGAGGGACCATTTCGCTTAGTTTCAAGTCTTTTTGGAGACTATTCCAAGCAAGCAATGTAAAAACCCTTTAGTGCAACCATGTTAGCTGGCTCACTCAGCTACTTACAGGCAACTCACTCAGCATACCTTGCTCGCTGGAATAACAAACCGTTAAAGCACTTAAGTAGTTCTGTGTGGCTCAGTAGGTAGAGCATGGATCTGTGTGGTTCTGTGTGTCTCAGTAGGTAGAGCATGGATCTGTGTGGTTCTGTGTGTCTCAGTAGGTAGAGCATGGATCTGTGTGGTTCTGTGTGGCTCGGTAGGTAGAGCATGGATCTGTGTGGTTCTGTGTGGCTCAGTAGGTAGAGCATGGATCTGTGTGGCTCAGTAGGTAGAGCGTGGATCTGTGTGGCTCAGTAGGTAGAGCATGCTGCTGACAATGCTTAGATTGTGGGTTTGATTCCCATTGGGACCACATATACTGAAAAATGTATGCATTCATTACTGTAAGTGGCTTTGGATAAAAGCGTCTGCTAAATGGCATATATTATTATTACATTACAATAACAGTTTCTCATTTTATTGACTGAATTACAGAATGACCTGTCGCGAGTCTTCTGTGTGAGAGTAAAAGGAGTCTAAAAGAGGTAATCGCTGTCTAATTAGCCTACATAAATACATATGTGAGGCAAGCACGGCGAGCGTTCGCTCAAAAGCAGCTCAAATGATTCTTTCTTTATGCTTTTTTTATGGTTCTCTGGCTGTTAAAGGTATGTTAAAAGACACCAGCAACTGTCATACAATGCTAATAAGACCAGGGCTGAAATACAAAGGATTTCTTAATCCCCTGTGTGTTTCCCACCAAGTGTTTAATTAGAAGATGGCACGGCATGGTACTGTAGGTCAATCGAGTTTCTTAAGGCAAATGAGTTCCTCTAATTCCCTCTCGCCACAAGTGTGGGGGCGTGAGCTTTCTTTCAACCAAGCCAAGGACAAGCGGGTGTAGGGAGAAGGATCCACTTTGCTGCCCCTGGAGCGAAAAGTTATAGAGAACAACCTTTAAAACATAGTTGTTGTTTTTTTATTTTCATTTGTACGGGTTTGGAGAGGTTGAATGCTATGTGGGGTCTCATGGCATGTGCACACGGCTCTCCTGGAAGTCACATCAGAATGAGGACAAGACAGACAGTTATACCCCTATTGCATACATTTAAAATATATGTACGTGTAGTTGTACATGTAATTTTGTATGGTTCTCGGGCTGTTAAAGGTATGTTAAAAAAAGGCACACAGGGCGTGGATAGCATGTCGGTCTAACGCACCGTATTTTGGGTTGTCTGATATGGTGTGCGCTGCCTGTCAGGGATGTGGTTTGAAACCCGTCTCTACCAGACTGGCCCTGGTCGTCAGCCCCGATTGGGGGCGGCGTTTGGCTGTCTCCAGAACGTGGGTTTTGGCTGAATTCCATCTCAAAGGAAGCAGAGTTTGCTGCCCTCGAAGAATTAGCTTGCCTCGTAGAGAGACGGCGGACTTGTGTGGGGAGGGCAAATAAAAATA
This sequence comes from Aldrovandia affinis, assembly GCA_029706075.1. Taxonomy (NCBI): domain Eukaryota; kingdom Metazoa; phylum Chordata; class Actinopteri; order Notacanthiformes; family Halosauridae; genus Aldrovandia; species Aldrovandia affinis. Next base: position 2,782,527 of record JAINUG010000128.1, read on the forward strand.
AAAATAAAGGGTGTAATTGGCTATCAAATTGGGAGAAAAAACTGGAAAAAATCTGAAACAAATGAAAATAGACACACAAGCAACTGTCATGCAATACTAATAAGACCAGGGCTGAAAGACAAATACGTTTTTAATCCCCTGTGAGGTTCCCACCAAGTGTTTAATTAGAAGACGGCATAGCGTGGTACTGTAGGTCAATCTATTTCCTCTAATGAGCGCAGTTCTGTCGGACAGGTGCACACACACACACACGCCTATGGGCCTGCCTTATACTGATTTAAAGGGCACAGGAGCAGGAGGTCGTGTGGGATGTGTGAGCTGCATTCAGCTAAATCCGTTTCCTTTGTCAGCTCCTGTAGGTGAACGCATCACAGATCTTATTTAAGTGACACCAAACACCACGGGTGATTTTTTTTTTTTTTGCTGGGTTTGAATAAGACATTGTCACACCACCACCAGGTGCGTGTCCAGGGAGGGGCCCCCACAGAAATGTGGTTGGCCACCCTGGGTGCCACCCTACTTCATCTGACTCTTACTTTGTATAAAACTTGCTTTGTATAAAAAATGTCATAACCCTCCCTATTTAATACATTTTTTTGATTGAAAACCAGCATTTTTGTTGCAAAATGTGAAATTCTGAATTTGTTCAACCATTGGACTATTATGTCCGCTACTGGTCACCATATTATCAATGTGAAAGTCAAATTATAAGTCAAAATATAAGTCAATTGTGGTTCTGTGCCACTCTTGGGCCCCCCCTGTTAAAGTGGTCTGGACCCACTACTGATCACCACCCCCGCAGTTGGCACAAGACTTCCTCCCTTGCTATGCATTCATCCAGCTTGGTTTTGTGATTTCGGTCACATCATTTGCTGTCCCAACACACACAGATACACCTCAAATTTACAAAGTTACATGATTTCTTCACGGACTCACAATTAAAAAATCTCAGGTGTCGTTAACTAAGTGCTCAAGGTCAAGTTCTGTTTTGAAACCATGTGCCTGTCTGGTGAAATGCTGCTGTGAAGGATTCATTTTGCAAAGGCCCACCAGGTTAAAAATGACTGAAAGAGGAGGTAAATTATTCATTAGTAGAGCTTGGATAACTTACCCCAAAATTTCAAATTAAAAAATTAATATTTAAATCAATATATATATTTAACACACACACACACACACACACACACACACACACATATATATATATATACTGTATATATGTATATGTTAATCTTATGGGGGGTATAATTTATTTAATATCATCATTTATTCCTATACATTTTTAAACAAAGCTAAAATTTTCATTTTTTTTCATGAGTGTATGGACAGAGAAACAGGACATTTTTAATAACATGAATTACTTCCTGCTGCAACTTAATCTGAAGAGAAATTTGTCTTAAAATGCCCTTTCCTCTTTAAATTGAATTGGTTCAAAAAGAACGAGATAACAGGAGGCTCTTTTTTTTAGGACCCAAATACTACAGAATACCTCCCAACGGCATCTTGGGAATGAACGGTTGTGATCTGCTCAGCTGCTCAGCTGTACGCGTTGGCTAATGGTCTTGCCACTTCTGCCATCAAGAATTTACCCATCATGCAGTCTCACATACTGCAAAAGACATTACCGTTTGGCATGCTGGTATATCTCTTTCTGTGGGCCATTACTGCAGTGACATTTACATTTACATTTTGGGGAATTTAGCAGACGCTCTTATCCAGAGCGACTTACACAGTTTACATTTCTTTACATACAATCTATTTATACAGCTGGATATTTTACTGAAGCAATTCTTGTGCAAGTACCTTGCTCAAGGGTACAACGGCAGTGCCCCATCTGGGAATTGAACCTGCAACATCTGAGTTACAAGCCCAGCTCCCTAGCCATTACATCACACTGCCAGCCAGGCAAAAAAACTTGTACTTATATAAATTGTGTTATGCGTTATGTTGTCTCCTGTTTAATCTGGGAAATATAACAGTCTGGGGTCTGGTCTGATCGTGCTAATCACAATGATTGTTTTAATTTTTTTGGTACAATTTTCATGTACTGTACGTTTCTTTAAGTTACTGAAAAACATCATGGCATCGCGTTCATCGTGTGTACGAAAGCAGGATGTCATACTGGTCCTATAATTGACCCTTATGCAGCTAAATCTATTAAAGAAAGCATGAATTGTCTGTCATCACACACCAGCGGTCACCCCTGTTGGTCAATCGGTGGCCAGAGTCAGCCGGTGTTTAACCTGTGCAGAAAGCGCCTTCCTCTGACTCATGTCTGTGCAATCTTAACTTGTAGACTGCGGTGTGAAAAGAAATGGAGGCTGACATTACTTTTCGGAGGAGAGCACATGATTGTCTACGCGATTGTCCAAATCGACAGTGGAGGTGAAATAGTGTGGCTTAGAATATGACTGAGCATTTCAAAAGTGGGAGAAAAATGGGTTTAAAAAAAGTATCCAGGCAATACACACATAGTTCACACTCTTTGGGGTCACTTCAGGGCATAGTTCTGTGACCTGCCCTACAAAACAAACGGCCTAGTTGTTGATACTCCTCGGGTTATTTCCACTGTCATGTATGGAATCTGAAGTTTATTTTACAGAGCATTAATTAGCAAGACATATAATTGTTCAATTTTATTTCAGCGTTTCTCAGTGCAGCGGTGGCAGATAATCAGAAGAGGAAATACAGTGATGCAAAATGAATGCAAAGCCACGTCCACAGACCTGCCGTACAGATAGCCAGCTAGCGTGCAATTTTTAAATTTTGTATTTAACCTTTATTTTACCAGGTAGTCCCATTGAGATCATCGATCTCTTTTTCAAGGGAGACCTGGCCAACATAGCAGCAAATAAGTTACAGACAGAACATACAGTACACAACAGAAAAACAAAAGGAAAGTGCATTTGGAAGTCAGAAGTTAAAATACCTACACACATTGACAAGTACCAGCTGAATCATTTAACATTTCACCTATGCGAGCTTTAAAATCAGGTAGAGGGACCATTTCGCTTAGTTTCAAGTCTTTTTGGAGACTATTCCAAGCAAGCAATGTAAAAACCCTTTAGTGCAACCATGTTAGCTGGCTCACTCAGCTACTTACAGGCAACTCACTCAGCATACCTTGCTCGCTGGAATAACAAACCGTTAAAGCACTTAAGTAGTTCTGTGTGGCTCAGTAGGTAGAGCATGGATCTGTGTGGTTCTGTGTGTCTCAGTAGGTAGAGCATGGATCTGTGTGGTTCTGTGTGGCTCGGTAGGTAGAGCATGGATCTGTGTGGTTCTGTGTGGCTCAGTAGGTAGAGCATGGATCTGTGTGGTTCTGTGTGGCTCGGTAGGTAGAGCGTGGATCTGTGTGGCTCAGTAGGTAGAGCATGGATCTGTGTGGCTCAGTAGGTAGAGCATGGATCTGTGTGGCTCAGTAGGTAGAGCATGGATCTGTGTGGATCTGTGTGGCTCAGTAGGTAGAGCATGCTGCTGACAATGCTTAGATTGTGGGTTTGATTCCCATTGGGACCACATATACTGAAAAATGTATGCATTCATTACTGTAAGTGGCTTTGGATAAAAGCGTCTGCTAAATGGCATATATTATTATTACATTACAATAACAGTTTCTCATTTTATTGACTGAATTACAGAATGACCTGTCGCGAATCTTCTGTGTGAGAGTAAAAGGAGTCTAAAAGAGGTAATTGCTGTCTAATTAGCCTACATAAATACATATGTGAGGCAAGCACGGCGAGCGTTCGCTCAAAAGCAGCTCAAATGATTCTTTCTTTATGCTTTTTTTATGGTTCTCTGGCTGTTAAAGGTATGTTAAAAGACACCAGCAACTGTCATACAATGCTAATAAGACCAGGGCTGAAAGACGAAGGATTTCTTAATCCCCTGTGTGGTTCCCACCAAGTGTTTAATTAGAAGATGGCATAGCGTGGTACTGTAGGTCAATCGAGTTTCTTAAGGCAAACTATTTCCTCTAATGAGCGCAGTTCTGTCGGACAGGTGCACACACACACACACGCCTATGGGCCTGCCTTATACTGATTTAAAGGGCACAGGAGCAGGAGGTCGTGTGGGATGTGTGAGCTGCATTCAGCTAAATCCGTTTCCTTTGTCAGCTCCTGTAGGTGAACGCATCACAGATCTTATTTACGTGACACCAAACACCACGGGCCACCATAATCGGGCTTCCACACCAGTTTCTGGGTTTGAATAAGACATTGTCACACCACCACCAGGTGCGTGTCCAGGGATGGGCCCCCACAGAAATGTGGTTGGCCACCCTACTTCATCTGACTCTTACTTTGTATAAAACTTGCTTTGTATAAAAAATGTCATAACCCTCCCTATTTCATAATTTTTTTTGAATGAAAACCAGCATTTTTGTTGTGAAATGTGAAATTCTGAATTTGTTCAACCATTGGACTATTATGTCCGCTACTGGTCACCATATTATCCATGTGAAAGTCAAATTATAAGTCAAAATATAAGTCAATTGTGGTTCTGTGCCACTCTTGGGCCCCCCCTGTTAAAGTGGTCTGGACCCACTACTGATCACCACCCCCGCAGTTGGCACAAGACTTCCTCCCTTGCTATGCATTCATCCAGCTTGGTTTTGTGATTTCGGTCACATCATTTGCTGGCCCAACACACACAGATACACCTCAAATTTACAAAGTTACATGATTTCTTCACGGACTCACAATTAAAAAATCTCAGGTGTCGTAAACTAAGTGCTCGAGGTAAAGTTCTGTTTTGAAACCATGTGCCTGTCTGGTGAAATGTTGCCGTGAAGGATTCATTTTGCAAAGGCCCACCAGGTTAAAAATGACTGAAAGAGGAGGTAAATTATTCATTAGTAGAGCTTGGATAACTTACCCCAAAATTTCAAATAAAAAAATGTATATTTAAATCAATATATATATTTAACACACACACACACACACATATATATACTGTATATATTGTGGCATCCCAAGGGGCTGCCTAAGAAAATGGCTGCCGGGTCCTTCAACACATGGCAGCCATTTTCACTACATTTCCCAGCAGACCACAGCAACACCTGAACGGAGTCAAGCAATGGAGCTAACGAACAGCTGAAAGCCATTTTGAGGCCTATTTAACCCCCTGAGGTCGGCTGGATCGGCGCCGATCCAAGCAGCAATACAAGTATATTACTATTTCTAACTTCGCGATATTTTATCATACACACGCGGCAAAAACATTGACAGAAACCTTAGAATCGCGACTTTCCGATTTGAGCACTGGCAAATCAAATGGGATTTTTAAAATTAGCTTAATTAGACCAAAAGTAAACCTTGCTTTTTACTCAGTTTTTTACCTTTTAGTAACGTCCCCCTTCTATTGACATGTTAACGAGGTGAGGTGCGTCGGGCCATGTGTGAAAACGCCGGCATAAACAACACAAACTGAAGAGGACAGTCTATGCTGATATTTATTTTATTTCGCTTGTTTTCAAATACTCGTGAAAATATATATAAATTCGCGTCTTGTGACTACATATTCCGCATGTCGCAATGTAACAAATTGCAATAGGCACAGAAAATACTTTTCAAACAGCCTAAAATGTTATAAAATATATCGTATGTCTGTGTTTACGCTTGCAATCTGCCAGCAACAGTATATTCACGAGTATATTTTCAAATACTCGTGAAAATATATGAATTCGCGCCTTGTGACTACATATTCCGCATGTCGCAATGTAACAAATTGCAATAGGCACACAAAATACTTTTCAAACAGCGTAAAATGTTATAAAATATATCGTATGTCTGTGTTTACGCTTGCAATCTGCCAGCAACAGTCTATGCTATTGATTTTATTTCGCTTGTTTTTTTATTTTTTTACATCTTGTCTGTGTTTACGCTTGCAATCTGCCAGCAACAGTCTATGCTGATATTAATTTTATTTCGCTTGTTTTCAAATACTCGTGAAAATATAGCCTATGAATATCGCGTGTTGTGACGCCAAACATTCCGCGTGTTGCAACGTAACAAAGAGCCAAAATGAATATTCAGGTATTTAGCATTTAGCCCTCCACAGCCTGAAATAAATGTGACCAGTTCTGATAAAAACAGGTTTTTAGCTATTTAGATCTCAGATGTGCTAAACTATTTTCACACCCTTACATAACCAAGACCTTGGTGAACAAACGCACATTGGCAAAACAATTCGTCACTATAGTTTAGTGTGTGCTTTTCACATCTTTTGTGACAGCAGAAAAATGTACTATTTTTAACTTGTGTGTTTGTAGATCTATTTACAAGCTGCATATGATACTGACCAAACTATTGATGGCATACAAATGTAGCTGTGATTGTCCTTCAAATAAAAATATCAAACACTTTGGAGTAAGTGTGTGTTAAATTGATGAAATTGAGATAAATATCAGACCATGCCAAAATCTAAAAACATTAAAAGCTTAGCACGGACCTCAGGGGGTTAAAGGGCTGATTCCCACTACACTGGGAGAGGAGTAGGAACGTGTTGGTGAAGGAGTTGCTGTGTGAGTATTTGGAGAGAAAGAACCTGTGAAGTCGTTGACTAGCCAGGATTTGGAAAGAGGATTTGGAGAGAGTGTTTGTTGGAGTGTTTTTTTGTGTTGAAATTGGATTGCTTTGGATAACGACTACGGACTGGATTGTGGACTTGGACCTGGATATTGGATTGGAACGGACATTGACGAAGAGAAAGGATTGCGGACTTTGTGTTTGTATTCCCCTGAAGACCCCACCCTTTGTTTTGTGTTTGTTTGTTTAATAAAGCATCATTTTGCTTATATTACTGCCTCCTCCGTGTTGTTAAACTTGCCTACGCCCTCTGCAAGGTCCGTGAGTGTCGCCCAACCCCTGGGGACACCACAATATGTATATGTTAATCTTATGGGGGGTATCATTTATTTAATATCATCATTTATTCCTATACATTTTTAAACAAAGCGAAAATTTTCATTTATTTTCACGAGTGTATGGACAGAGAAACAGGACATTTTTAATAACATGAATTACTTCCTGCTGCAACTTAATCTGAAGAGAAATTTGTCTTAAAATGTCCCTTCCTCTTTAAATTGAATTGGTTCAAAAAGAACGAGATAACAAGAGGCTCTTTTTTTTAGGACCCAAATACTACAGAATACCTCCCAACGGCATCTTGGGAATGAACGGTTGTGATTGGCTCCCCTCTGCTCAGCTGTACGCGTTGGCTAATGGTCTTGCCACTTCTGCCATCAATAATTTACCCATCATGCAGTCTCACATACTGCAAAAGACATTACCGTTTGGCATGCTGGTATATCTCTTTCTGTGGGCCATTACTGCAGTGACATTTACATTTACATTTTGGGGCATTTAGCAGACGCTCTTATCCAGAGCGACTTACACAGTTTACATTTCTTTACATACAATCAATTTATACAGCTGGATATTTTACTGAAGCAATTCTTGTGCAAGTACCTTGCTCAAGGGTACAACGGCAGTGTCCCACCTGGGAATTGAACCTGCAACCTCTGAGTTACAAGCCCAGCTCCCTAACCATTACACTACACTGCCAGTCAGGGAGATGGAATTGCGCATTTTAAAAGGCATGTAAATTATCTCAACTGTTAAATGAAGCTTATGTGCTCCTTAGTGCTTTAAAAAAAAAAACCGTGTACTTATGTAACTTGTTTTATGCGTTATGTTGTCTCCTGTTTAATCTGGGAAATATAGTAGTCTGGCCAGAGTCAGCCGTCTGGGCTGATCGTGCTAATCACAACCATTGTTTGGGTTTTTTGGTACAATTTTCATGTACTGTACGTTTCTTTAAGTTACTGAAAAACATCATGGCATCACGTTCATCGTGTGTACGAAAGCAGGATGTCATACTGGTCCTATAATTGACCCTTATGCAGTTAAATCTATTAAAAAAAGCATGAATTGTCTGTCATCGCACACCAGCGGTCACCCCTGTGACATGAACATACAAGACATGACGTGTAAAGTGAGGTCATTATATTCTGAAGTCCTTGTTTAAAAACCTGATGCTAGTTGGGATGAATGATTTGTTCTAGCGGATGTCTAATTTACATCCGGCTAGTTTTGCAGAGGGGGTATGGTGGGTGCCAGCCTGGAGTTCCTCTGATTACTGCTGCATTCGTCCTTCCAGTGAACAACCAAATTGGGGGAAATGTGTGTGGGGAAAAAAACACCTCACACAGAACTCCAAGCCTCCATGTTCTGCCAGTGTGTTGCCCACTGCAGCCACACTGTCGTAAATAAGGCCAACAGCTCCTGTGCGGACAAGGACACCACTGAGCAGGGCTCGCTACGGTGCAGGGAAGGCAATTTCAAGGCTCAGTGGATGAACTACAGTCTGGTCAATGGCCAGTTTCTCCCTGATACAGACTAACACGGCTAGGGGAGCAGGTGTAGGTTTAAGCAGTGAAGTAAAAAAAAGTAGCTGAGGCAACATCCACGGCATTTAACGTAAGGCAGACCAGAGACGACATGCTTCACAGTAATTCACTAAAGTGATGCACAGTAAAAAACACCACACATTAGTCACCCGGTGTACAGGGTACATCAGTTCAAGGATCTACAGAAAGCAAAAATGGGTGGGCAGGTGGGGGCATTTTAAAGTATTTAAGGTTTTTAATATAACTGGCTTTGCTGTCTGTATGCAAGTATGATGCCAGCAGGATTAAGATGCTAATGGGTGACCTAAATTAGCTATAGAAGCTGTAATTTACACGCTTCATGAAAGCTGAAGTTGTTCAGTTAACAGTTTTGTAATGCAAAGCGGATGGGACCTCTCACTTCATGTACAATGCTCTATTTGCCATTGTGCTGAAATAAACACAATCAGACGGACAGTTTGGCAGTCAGGTATAGAAAGTCTTCCACTTACGAATTCCATTTTTCCCTTTTCCCATTCTCAAAGCATTCTGCAATATGTCGATGTGTATCCAGTAGGCCTTGATACCCCAAACCACCATCTTTACTGTAGAATCTAAACACAGTGACATCCAGTAGGCCTTGATACCAACCAATGCACTACACCAGGTGATTTCACTAAAGCCACCATCTTTACTGTAGAATCTAAACACAGTGACATCCTGTAGTGTAGATGATTCAGTTGGACATGCTGATACCGTGTAGGGCAGCTTTTCCTGGTGGATCCCTTGTCAGAATATCATCAGTTCATACATGATATTGTTGACCACATTTTTTTGCCCCTTGTCATTCCTGCTGTCAGAATCCCATAACTTGCTATCGTCACAGAATTTTTCAATTATGAATACATGTTTTCCCTTGCATTTGGTACCCACAGTTAGAGGTCCATTAACCATGATTTTTTAAATGTATTTTTTACAAATATACAAATTTCCTTGCATGACAACTATTCGACCACATGTACAGATGTCACAGAAAAAATTATGATGTCAATCATTTAAGAATCATACAACAAGTTTATTTTGCCGGTCCGGAAAGGCATGAATTTGTATATATATATATATGCCATTTAGCAGACGCTTTTATCCAAAGGGACTTACAGTAGTGAATGCATTTTTTTTCAGTATATGTGGTCCCAGTGGGAATCGAACCCACAGCCTAAGCATAAAAAAAATAAAAATAAAATAATAATAATTTCTGAATTTTTCCACGTTTTTCTCCCAATTTGGTTGCTAATTAAACCCTCTATTTACTTCAATTCCCCACCCCCACGAGTCCGTCGCCCGTCCTCCGGGATCAAGACACACATTCCTGGTTGAGTGTTCCCGCCTCTTTAGAGACGGGAAATCTTCCACGGACTCCTTAACCTTCTCCTCGACAGACTCGTGCCTGCTCTCCCTCCCCCCTCCCCTGGAGGCGGACAGCCAAATGCCACCTCCGATCGGGCTGACGACCAGGGCCGGTCTGGTAGAGACGCGGGTTTCGATCCGCGTCCCTGACGTGCAGCGTACACCACTCCGAAGCGTGATGCGTTAGACCGCTGCGCCATCTGCCAGGCCAGCCTAAGCATTTTTAGCGCCATGCTCTACCTACTGAGCCACACAGAACAGAACCATACACACTGCAGCCCGATGACGGGAGCCCGCTCTGTGAAGTTCTGAACACATGAAAACACACTTTCATGCCTGCGCATGGCCTAGATTGACAGTTGCAGTGAATTGATTCAGAGTTGCTCATCTGATTTGCCTTGCATCTCAAATGCGTGGACATCACAGTCAAGGAGTATGCCCCTACTACAGTTTCCCCTAGTTTGGCACAGCTAAACTCCTAACCCCTTCTCACAAGTGATAGTGCCCCATTGACACTGGGAGAGGTGGGGGGAGGAGTGGAGAGGGCTGCTCCTCCTCTTTGAGGGGTGGAGGGAGGAGTGGAGAGGGCTGCGCCTCTCTTCTGGCTGCTGTCAGGTGCTCCTGTTCCCTCCCACAGCCTGGAGAGGACTACAGGATCTTGGACAGCAGCGGCCTCACCTACAGGCAGGCTCACCTGAGGCTAATGGGCAATCAACTCAGCTGTGAGCCATTGCCTTCGTTAGGCCTTTACAAAAGCACAGCCTGCCATGACTGGGGGGAAAGTTTTTTTGGCCATAGAAGAACAGGTGCTGAGATTTGTTGCTGTTTTCCCTCTCGTGAATAGTTTGTGATTTAACTCTGTTTTGGGATTTTATTTTATTTTTTAAGATAATTGGATTTGTAACTCTGTTTTTGGTTGGTCTTTCATCCACTCACCACCTGGCATGGTGGCCACCCCTGCCACCTTGCTACAGTCATAATTAGGGCCACCAATTTGTGACAACTGTTCTCACCTTAGCAACTGTAGCTAATATGTTGAGCGCTGAAGAGGGACTGAGTGCTGGGTCCTAGCGCAAGGGCTAACCACTCCGGGAGTCACTTAACTTGGTGGTTAAGACAGCCCCGTGGAGACAAAATAATGATTACAGGAAAACTGAGCTCTCGCCAGTCTTAAGAAAGACAGGTATGCTCCGTGCCATGCCATGCTCACGGAGGCAAAAAAAATGTGTTGCATAAATCCACTGAGCTCATATAAATGCTAATGAAGAACATCTCAGTGGTTAACAGAATGGTTTCAGCCATTTCATTTGACAGTGTTGCTGAAAGCCTGATCTGCTCAGGTTTTCCTGCTTTGCCATTTTTTGCAAAGTGAAGTACGAGGGCATGACCCAAACTGGAAATGAAAGGACATTCTATACACTCATTGAATTAAAAATATCCTTTAAAACCAACCCTTTGAGGTTGTTTGCCTCCATCCAGATTGCCACGCTCTCTGAACAGAACAGAGAGTGTTTAGTAGAGGCCCCTTTGTTCATGCAAACCTTGGGTTTGAGAAAGGCTGCATTTAAAATGTAAAATATTGATTCAATGGCCACCCGGTACGCTCTTGAAGGGATCCAGGAGCCTCTGAAATCCTCTGAGGTGAAACTCTGTTCATCCTCCCCGCTGCTAAATGTTGCCCGTCCTTTCAAGTTGCGTTTCTATGATGTCGGTCTGGAAAATCTATCACAATTGGAGGGAGAGGAAGAGCTGAATGTGTAATCCTGGGAGAGGAGCACAGTCAACTTTAGGCAAGTCCTAATCTCTTGTGGAGCCTTGGGGTTCACCATTTTACTGCTATTTCCCCCCTCCCCCTTCTTTCCATTTTCCTCCACCAAGCTTGAAGACTGCATGACATCTGAGAAGCAGGAAGCGTTCATTCAAGATTAATTGCTACAATTACTTGATGTACTAATGATGCCCCAATGAAGCACACATTCTGGAAAGAGAATACTTGATTCTCTACATCTGTCTAACTGAAAAGATTGCTTTAATTGAGATTACTTCATTAGAGTTATAAAAACAAGAATGGGCAAGGATTCTTAAAGGATTCATAGTTATTACCCCAATGCCACACAGCTAAATTAATTGTACATTTTCTGACATAAAACAGTGACAATGTTTTCCTTACTGAAACATTGTCATTTCAAACAAATATATAAAAAAAGTTCAGGCAGGAGCATACCTTTTAATTAGGTTTATATTCGTAGACAAATCATGCATATTCTTAGCAGCTAATAATCCTGCCAGTTGTGTGCTTTAGTTCATATGGAACATGCTATATATAACTCTCTATATATAACTAGCTCATAAACCTGAATTATTTTATAGCTAGGCAAGCAACATGCTATTTAAATATATATTCAGTCCATGTGATACAGTCCATCGATTAAAGGGATAGCTCACCTAAATTAGGACCAGTAGCTGCAAATAAACCCCATAGAAACCACAGGCCCAGCACCACATTTCACCATAAGGTGTTCAGTACTAACTGTGCCTGGCAGTCCCACAGGACAGCATGTGATTGGCTGAGGCCAAGGAGGAGTATTTCAGTCAGCAGTATTTCAGTCAGTAGTCTCCATCTCGTCAGAACTCCCCTGGTCAGTTGGCACTGTAGTGGCTAAGCAGGTTGCTTAGATATCTTAATTCTTAGCTAATTTTCCAAACTTTAAATCACTTCAATTAACCACTTAGACGCTAAAAGACAAGAATTTACTTGTTTCAATGTTAACAACAACGACGGTAAAAGCAGTGTCTTGCTCCACCGCCATCTTTATTCCAACTAGGTTAATACAACTATTTTTTGTTGTTTCTTTTACAGAACAATGGAGGCGAATCGCAAAGCAATTCAATTCTTTCCTTTTTACAGGAGGTCAAAATAGCAATATTCAGGAAGCAAAGAAATGAATTAAAAATCTATAAAAATCTATATTCAAATTAATATCAATATAGTTGCAAAATTAGGCACAAAATGGCGCTTAGAGGCACAAATCAGGCCTGAACCGCACATATGTGCTTGTCATGGCCCTCGTTCCAAGATGGCCAGACACAATTTTTTCTACAGCATCCTCGTGAGTCCACGGCTTATAAGTCCACCAAATGTAATTTTCACGTGTCACTAACTCTTGACAGCATTCAATTATTCATCTCACAATTGAGACATTTATCAGCGGGAAACAGATACACAGACGTGACAGATGTGTGAACTGAAAATAGCTGTAAAAGTAATGAGGATAGACTAACGGTGGTCAATCTATTCAAGCTTATAAAATGGAGACCTAGGGGGGGATTTGATTGAGGTTTGTAAATTCCTGAAAGGGATTAACAAAGTGAACGACAAAAATATTATTTAAGATAAGTTAGCGGAACAAGAGGTCGTAGGTGGAAGTTAGTTAAAGGCAAATTCCAAACAGATATTATGAAGCTTTTCTTTACACAGAGAGTTGTTGATGCCTGGAACAGCTTGCCAGGTCGGGTAGGGTAGAGGCAGAAACACTTGGGCTATTCAAGTCCAGGCTAGATGCAGTACTAGATACTCTTTAGATTAAGACATGACGAGCTTATCTTTATGAAAATGTACTCCCCCAGGTAATATTTACCACATTTTACAAACATCTCTAGATATACTTTGAATAATAGCTTTAAATCACAACCATTATTCTTCGAAGTACTGTGGTTGCATAACGCCTCTAATTTACCACAAATAATTAACATGGTTCTGTGTGGCTCAGTAGGTAGAGTTTAGGTTGTGGGTTTGATTCCCATTGATATACTGAAAAATGCATGCATTCACTACTGTAATTCACTTTGGATAAAAGCGTCTGCTAAATGGCATATATTAATTCCAATTAAAAATACTTAAGCCATAGCAAATAGTCAGTTGCCAGATATTCACAGCTTAAATTGCACTGTGAATAGAAAAAAAGTTTGAAAAAAGATGTTATGCCTTGATGTCCCTTTCACACCTACCTTGTTTGGTCCGTTTTAATCGAACCATGGTGTGTTTACTCTGTTAGTCCGGTTTGTTTGGAGAGGTGAGAACACGCATTCGAACTCTCTGGTGCGGACCAAACAATCAAACCATGGTCCTGACAGACTGAAAACCCACCTCTTCAGAATCCACTACCACTGACTCTGTACATTTTACTAATTGTCATCACCACTGCTTACATGTTTAATACTGCTTTTCATAATATGTATCTATTTTTAAATACATCTACTAACCTTTTCCTTCCTAGTGTTACAGGTATGGTACGCAGCTGCCAACAACGATGTCTATCACTGTATTACTGCACTGATCTCTTGCGTGAACTATGATTGATCCTACCATGTATTAATGCACATCATGTAAATCCAGTGGTGGGCTGTCAGGGCCTGCAAGGCCTTCTCTGCTGGCCTAAAAATTATCTGAATCACAGACTGATGTTAATTATATTTTGTCCATGAATACTTATTAAATAATTCCAAATGGTCTGTCCGCTTCCTTTCATAGCTTTTCCCCTGGTTGCGCTGCTTCCAGACGTGTATTTTCATATTAAAGCATTTAACCAATCACATTTCAGCCATCATTTGTTGCCAGGGTCAAATAAATCTGCCTGGAGGCCTTTACAATCAGTTCTGCAGGCCCTGTAGCATAAAATAAGTGTTGATCAAACTGTTGCTTCAACCAATCAGATTTTGAGTTGGGGACACGAAGGCCTTCTAGAAGGCCTAGGTAACGTCAGCGTATTCTCACCCTTTGATTGGATAGTCAGAGAGTGTCTGACTATGATGTAATGTGATTGGTTAAATGCTTTAATATGAAAATACACGTCTGGAAGCAGCGCAACCAGGGGAAAAGCTTGGAAAGGAAGCGGACAGACCATTTGGAATTATTTAATAAGTATTCATGGACAAAATATAATTAACATCAGTCTGTGATTCAGACATTTGAGCGGACATTTTCAGCCCTAAAGCGAATTAAAACTTATGCCAGAAATACGACAGGGCAGGCTCGACTTTCAGCATTAGCTTCGATGGCGATAGAAAAGGACTTCTTGATGGAACTGAAACACACGGATAATCTGTAAATGTAATTTAACTCTTTTTGAGGAAAGAAAGGAGGATGGATTTTGTGTACAAATAATAAGGATTTTTGGTGAGTAAAATGTAGCTATTTTCCCAAATAATATTGCAATTTTATGAGGTTATTATTGATGCTTTTTTATGTGTGTCGCAGCTGTAGCACCCCAGGTTTGTTTCTTCAGTAAAGGCATTTATTCTGGATACACAAGTTATCTATCTGCGATGCAATGGCAACGGGTGTTTGTTCGGTTTGTTTTTGCACTTTGTTTATTTATCTTTCTTCAGTCATGTTTCATTCTCGTTCTGTTCCACGTCTGTCATTGTTCCTGTTCGAGTTCCTCTCCTTGTCTTGTCATGCACTTTGGGAAATTCTATGTTTCGTTTTTAGGGAGGAGGAGGAACGATAAAGAAATCTGCGTGCGAATAAAGCGGAACGTGAGAAGCGTACAGAGATAGGACAACGAGAGAGAATGACAGCGATAGTTAGAAGCGTGAGATAATTAGTGATTAGTAGTGTTAGTAACTTAATCTAAATCCCTAATGTTAGTAGATTAGTTGGTTAGTACTATATACATCTAACTAATATATACAAAATGTAATTAGAAAGTAAGAAGGAAGTAAAACGAGATTAGAAACGAAGACGGAAAAACCGAAACATAGAATTTCCCGAAGTGCATGACAGAACGAGAATGAAACATGATTGAAGAAAGATAAATAAACAAAGTGCAAAAACAAACCGAACAGACACTCAAAACATAACAATAAGATGTTTTTATAGCCATAAAATAGTTATTGAGGGGTGGATTGATTCAGACGGAGCACTACTGAAGGCCTAGGTGTGAAATGCACGGCCCGCCACTGTGTAAATCGCTCTGGATAAGAAGAGCATCTGCTAAATGCCTAAAATGTATACATTTCCAAACAGAGGGTATTTGGGTTAGGATACACCGCTGCACTCCCAGAAAAAAACAGTGTAATAGGTATACTCTTTTAAACTATATTTAAAGTGGTTTAGAGCAAGCGAGAGCAACGGCAGAATCAACTGATATTCTCCGACGCCACTGGGCTTGATTTCCCCTGGCACAGCATCCAGTCTGCCCTGATCCATTTAAAACGCACAGCGCTTTCCGTCCTGGTCGCACACGGCGAACGCACAGTCGATAACACAATTCCACTGATGAAGGCAATACGCTGAAATGTTTGAATCTTTTTTTGCCTCATCATTAAATAAATAAAAAACGTCTGTGTCCCCTAGTGCGGATCGTTTGTGAATACACTTAAGAGCATAAGTCCTGTCTGTAACGAGAGGCAAGCTCACGTCTCTGCCTCTCACATCGTGAGGTTGAATTTAATTCCAGGTGGCCCCCCACACACACACACACACACACACACACACACACACACACACACCACTGTCTGCCGCGTGAATCTCAGGGCGTATAAAAGGCCCAGCTCAGCACAGAGGTGAGTAAATGAAAGGGCCCTGGGGGATTATGGGAAGTTGTGCGTCCATCAACAAAGTGACTCCACCAGTCATTAAGGGGAAGCTGCTGCATCCACAGAAATCAAGAGATCATTCAGGGAGACGAATGGCTGCCTCTCTCAATTATTTACTGTATCCTCCCATGTGGTGCACCCTCGAGTGCCAGCGGAGTAGAGCTCTGGAGCATTTAAAGGTCCTCGGCAGTTTATTTCTTTAGTTTTATTTGACATCTCACTTTAAAAAAGACAATACATGGTTACATCCTGATGTACACGTACATTTTAAAAAGGCATATCAAGGATGACACAGAAAAGTCCTAGGACTTATTTACATTGTGGTTCTTTGTTGTTATTAGGTGTCATGGAGGTGTGTGTCTGTATTGTGTTTGTGGTGTTAAGTGTAATCAAGCTTACAATACACAACAAAAATACAAAATACATTTACATTAGGCATTGGCAGCATAAACTCAATTCCATTAAATAACAAGTAGTAATTTGTTTATAGTTAATATACCAAAATCGGTCCCAAAAACGTTCATATTTTAATATGTAAAATTTGAAGATAAGTACGGAAGATCATTCCACCACCGAGGGGTCAGCGAAGAGAATTTAGAAAAGAGTTTATAAGAGATCAGTGTTTATTTAATTAAAATGCAAAGCGATACCCTTCTATTAAAAGAGACCGGCGATTATTGAGCTATTGTGTTTGAGAGGAGGTTTTACAGTAGCTTGTCAATCATTGATAAGGCAGGCCCACTTCTCCCCCATTGTATGAATCTTAAAACACACTGTAAAAATTCTGCCCAACTTCCTGTTAAACATGGTAAAGAAAAGGAGCTTTACTGTGAGCGTTTAATAATGAGGCCCGGAGAGAGTACAGTGTGTGATGAACTTTGAATACATGGCTGAGATATTAATCAAAGTCTTGTCTCACTGCAACTCAGTAGCAAACCAGGTGAAAAAATCCTCTCATTATTTGTCTAAGAAGGGTGTTAGGATGTACCCAGAACTGCGTTTTGTTATGTACCTGCAATGTTTGCAATTTAATTGTCAGGGCAACCTTTCCACTGAAACTAAACATTTCAGTTGTGACAGCAGATAAATTGGACTCATTCTCCAATTGTGTTTAATGCGGGTGATCTGGAATCCATCTGAAATCTAAACATCAGATATCCCATTTAGTACAGCGTGTTTTGCACACATTTACTGTCTAACGATGTGTACACAAGAGCAGCCCTCACGTTGGCAAGAGCCTGCCATTTAGATAACAGCGGTGGAAGTTAATAAACGCAAGGAGAGCAGTTAAGTGCATCGATGGCATGTAACTGAACAGGGTCCGGACATTAAATCGTGTCGAGGGCGTTGGATGTGATCATAGCAAAATGCTTCACAAGTGGGCACTGCTGAGTCACATTCGTTACAAGGTCTCTGGATTTTACACCCTGTATTCGCAATTGTGCACATTTATACCCATCGTTCCTTTGCATGGGGTAAGAGTGCCCTTGGAAGTGACCTTGAGCAAGGCACTGAAACCCTAAACTGCTCCGGGGGCGCCGTACTATGGCTGACCCTGCACTCTGACCTCTCTGATGGAATACAATAGTGGTCTATGTGTGTGTGTGTATCTAGGAGAGATATGCGAAAAGACAAATTCCAATTACCGTGTGTTACATGGCTAATAAAGTATATTCCTGTATTCCTAGAGTGCGGACGGATAGCCACAGCAAGCCAAGAGGACACAGACGATACAGTGCAGTGTGCTCACTGCTCAGAGGCTCTATAAGCCAGCAGCGAGCAGACCGTCAGTCCACTGCATGTCCAGGGCCACGCCTATATCATTGGACATCACCAGGGTGGCAGTGTAGTGTAACGGTTAAGGAAACTGGACTTGTAACTCAGAGGTTGCTGGTTCAATTCCCAGGTGAGAGCACTGCCGTTGTACCCTTGAGCTAAAGGTACTTAACCTGAATTGCTTCAGTAAAATATCCAGATGTATGAATTGTATGTAAAGAAATGTAAATTGTGTAAGTCGCTCTGGATAAGAGCCTCTGCTAAATGCCTAAAATGTAAATAATAATACATGGCTTTTAGCAGATGCTTTTATCCAAAGCGACTTACAGTAATGAATGCATAAATTTTTTCAGAATATGTGGTCCCAGTGGGAATTGAACCCACAACCTAGGCGTTGCCAACGCTGCACTCAACCAACTGAGCCACACAGAACCACTGGTAAAATGTAACCAGTCAAGGATCCAGAGTGTGAGGCTGTGTCATGTTTAGGGGCCAAGACCCTCAAAATGTGTAAAAAAGAAAAGGAAAAAAGGGGCATTCCAGGGAGGGGCTGAGGCCTTGCTCTAACGGTACAACAAAATGTCCCCAGATGGGGATGTAAATCGGAGTGTTGTAACGATTGGGCCATTTTGAGGAGGATTGACTTTAATGGACACAGCATGCTAAGTGATGTTAGTGCCCTGTCTGCTGTTTGTGTCTGTAACCGGAATGGGAAATTGACTGGGAGTTCATTGTGGTTCACAGTGATCCATGCAGTGTGCATCTGACCACGGTAAGAGTATCTTGTTGCATCTGACCACGGTAAGAGTATCTTGTTGCGTTCCAGTCCGTGTTGGTTACCCGCCGTTAGACTTTGTGTGTAGTTCTGCGTTCCCTGCCTGTTTGCACCCGTTGAAGGAGCAGGTCTCGTTACTTTGTTAGTCTAATTAGTAGCTTGCTGCTTTTGTTCCACGGTTTATTAAGTTGATTACTAGCTTCAGTCGCTGCTTAGAAGATTTAGTTCAAAGTTTGATTGATACTTAGCGTTTCAACCAGTTTTGATCAACAGGCTTAGCACCCGTGTTTGCAGTTGATTAATGTAAGGAATTGGTAATTAGTCTCTATTGTTGTCAGGGGCATTCGCCACATATAAGCAATCATAGTTGTGGATAGCGGCAGCTTTCGCGGCAGCCTCCCCGCCCTAGCCTCCCGGACGAAGACTCGGCGGACAAAGACAAAGGAGTCTACCTGCAGGAGTCCACCGAGGGGGCCAGCTAGGAGTGCTCGCCGCACGGTGAGTATCATAGTTTTGTATCTCCCTGTTCTACTTCCTCTGCATCTAACACTACATGCTTCCTCCCTATCCCAGTCCATGTCTCCTCTTCTAGATTGCCTAGAAGGAGAGATTCTACCCACACCCGTAATCTGTCCAACCTCATCCACCCTCCTAGATCTCCCGGTGTTGACGTGGTGGTAGCTGGTGGACTATGGAACTGCCAGTCCGCTGTCCGGAAGGCCGATTTCATCTCGGCCCAGGCCTCACTACTCTCCCTGCAGTTCCTGGCGCTACGGAGACCTGGATCACTCCGCAAAACACGGCCACCCCTGCTGCTCTCTCTGCCGCCTACACCTTCTCCCACACTCCACGACCCTCAGGTAGAGGTGGAGGGACAGGTATACTGATCTCCCCCCTGTGGAGATTTGGTATTGTCCCTCTTCCTCACTTCTCCCCCTCCTCCTTTGAATTTCATGCTGTCACTGTCACTGTTCCATGTAAACTGCACATCATTGTTCTTTACCGCCCTCCAGGTCCACTGGGGAGTTTCCTAGACGCGAGATGGATGCCTACTCAGTGCCTTCCCTGAGGATGGCACCCGTCTTACTCCTCGGGACTTCAACCTGCAGCTAGAGTCCTCCCAGGCCTCTGCATTCCTCCCCCTGCTTCAGTCCTTTGACTTCACCATGGCTGAATCCCCATCCACCCACAAGGCCGGTAACCAACTGGACCTGGTCTTCACCAGGAACTGTGCCTCACCCAACATTACGGTATCGCCTCTACATGTGTCTGACCATTCCTTTCTGTCCTTCTCCCTCCCTCTCCCCTCTGTCCCTACACCATCTTCACCTGCTCCCACTGTCCTTGTCCGTCGCAACCTCCGCACTCTCTCACCCGCTGCCCTGTCAGCTACTGTCCTATCTTCCCTTCCCCTACTGATGCCTTCTCTCAGCTACCTGCTGAAGTAGCATCATCCACCCTACTTTCTCTCTCTCCTCCTCCTTTGACTTACTCTGTCCTCTATCCGCTAAACCCGCTCGTCTCCGCCCCCCCCCCCCTGGCTAACCGATTCCATCGGGCTAACCGACTGAAGCTGCGTGCGGCAGAAAGGAAATGGAGAAAATCCAAATCCCTGCAGCTCTGTCTGACTTCCACACACTCCTGGCTTCCTTCTCCGCTAACCTCTCCTCTGCTAAGTCTGCATTTTTCCTTTCTAAAATTCAATCTTCTGTTTCCAACCCACGTAAACTCTATGCTACGTTTTCCTCTCTCCTCACCCTCCTCCTCCCCCACCCCCTCCTCTATAACCGCCGATGACTTCTCATCCTTCTTTCACGAGAAGGTTGAGGTCATTCGCAACTCCTTCCCCCAACCTCTCCCTCTCCCATCCCGCTACCTAAACCTCCCACTCCTCTGTCCTCCTTCTCACCCCTCCCTGACTCTGACATCCTTCAACTTGTTCTCTCCCACCGTCCCACCACCTGCCCTCTTGATCCCATCCCTTCCCCTCTCTCCAGTCCATTGCTATGGACATCCTCCCCTTTGTCTCTAATGTCATTAACTCCTCTCTGTCCTCTGGCTCTGTCCCCTCCTCCCTCAAATGCGCCAGGTTGTCCCCTCCTCAAAAAACCTCTCTGAATCCTGCTGTCATCTCTAACTACCGACCTGTCTCTCTCCTCCCATTCCTCTCCAAAACGTTAGAGCGGGCTGTCTATAATCAACTGTCTGCTCATCTCTCACAGAACGACCTGCTTGATCCTAACCAATCTGGGTTCAGAGCAGGCCACTCCACAGAGACTGCTCTCCTTGCGGTCACAGAGGCTCTTCACATCGCCAAGTCCAGATCCCTTAGCTCCGTCCTCCTTCTCCTCGACCTGTCGGCGGCATTCGACACCGTGGACCACCGGATCCTGCTCTCATCTCTCGTCGAGATGGGAATCTCTGGATCTGTGTTGACATGGTTTGAGTCCTACCTGGCTGACCGGTCCTACCAGGTGGCCTGGAGAGGATCCTCTCCTCTCCCCGCACCCTCTCTACCGGTGTCCCGCAGGGCTCGGTGCTAGGCCCTGTCCTATTTTCTCTGTACACCAAGTCACTTGGTTCTGTTATTTCTGCTCATGGTTTTTCCTATCACTGTTATGCTGATGACACTCAACTGTTTCTCTCCTTCCCTCCATCTGATACCCGGGTCCCGGCACGGATCTCTGCATGCCTGGCTGACATCTCCGCATGGATGTCCACCCACCACCTGAAGCTGAACCTGGGGAAGACAGAGCTGCTCTTCCTCCCAGCGAAGGGCTCCCGATGATTGATGCATCAATCACCGTGGGAAGGCTCCATAGTGTCTCCGTCCCAGTCTGCCAGGAGTCTTGGGGTAACCCTGGACAACCAGCTGTGCTTCTCAAGCCATATTGCAGCGATCACTCGGACCTGCCGTTTCTCCCTCCACAACATCCGGAGGATCCGACCGTTCCTCACCCAAGAGGCCACTCAACTCCTGGTCCAGGCCCTGGTGATCTCACGTCTGGACTACTGCAACTCCTTGCTGGCAGGCCTTCCGGCCTGTGCCATCAAGCCACTGCAACTAGTCCAGAACGCTGCTGCTCGCCTGGTGTTCAACCAGCCGAAGTTCACCCACGTCACCCCTCTACTCTCCTCTCTGCACTGGCTCCCCATCGCAGCACGCATCAGATTCAAGTCACTGGTGCTTGCTTTTCAAGCGGCCAGAGGTACTGCTCCCCCATACCTCCAGTCACTCCTCACGCCCTACACCCCGTCCAGACCTCTCCGCTCCGCCTCCGCTGGCAGACTGACTGCCCCATCCCTCCGGGCGCCTGGCAGCCGCTCCTCGCGGTCTCGCCTCTTCTCTGTCCTGGTCCCTCGCTGGTGGAACGACCTCCCGCAATTGGTCAGGACTGCGGAATCACTTCCAATCTTCCGCAAGAGACTCAAAACCCACCTCTTCAGACTCCACTACCCCTGATCTCTGTCCATCTAGCTAAATTGTCTTCACCACTGTCTACTCGTTCAACACTATACTCTTTACTATTAAAAAAAAAAAAAAAAAAAAAAAAAAAAAACTACATTTTGTAAAATGTAAAATACCTTTTCCTTCCCGGTGTTACAGGTATGGTACGCAGATGCCTGCAATGATGTCTATTGCTGTATTCCTGCACTGATCTCGTGCGCTAACTGTGATTGTTCCTACCATGTATTGATGCACATCTTGTAAGTCGCTCTGGATAAGAGCGTCTGCTAAATGCTTAAAATGTAAATGTAATGTATGCAGCAAACAAGGCCGTGTTGACGTACGAAACTCGGCCCCTGCACAAAGTAAATGTACTCTCGCAGCAGATACACAGATATGACCATGGTGCGGAGGAAGACAGAACATAAACAACGGTTCCTTGTTCTGGATTTCTTCATGTGAATAACACTGTCCTTAGTTAATTCAAAGCCATTAAAAAAATATATATGTTTATAGTGATATAAAGTGTGTCTGGGAACATACATGTGTCTGTGGAAGATTTGTTCTCCCAGTACAAATGTAGTCATCCTTAATACCAACTGACTCAATTAAATCCTTGATGTCTATTCTTGTTCCTTTTTATCTTCTTCCTTTCGAGGATAGGATGTGCGAAATTAAATTTTCCATGAAAAGTAAGGCTTTATTAGGCACAATTATTTCCTCTCCTTACAGCTCATTCACATTCTCGCTCAATCGCACCCCTCTGCTCCCTGTCGCAAGATCAAACAGGTTGTGCAGACGCGGCAGCGCGTGAAAGCGTACTTGTCAAATGTTTTTGTTTATGCATTTTTCTGTACTTCTGGCTTTATTTTTGTCATTGATTAGACGGCAGGCTCAAACCACAAACATGACCTCAAACTGTCATCAACCGATTATGACCGGGAGTCCGCAAACTCCGTTCACAATCGGAGAGTCATCCTGATAGGGGTAGGGTGGGTTTAAAATTGGCTCAGATTCCTTGTTACCCTGGATTGGAGTGTTAAAGAAAAGTTAGCATTTCCTAAATGGAGGTAAGTTAGGATGGGCCAGTTAAGATAAGATACCTAAAAATGAATTATGAATTTAGGAGAAAAAAAATTTATCTCAAAAACAGCTTATCTCAGAAGATTTTTTCTGTAACATGCCCCCAGGTTTGTGGGTTACCTGGCAACAGCCAAATCACCTGGGACAGGTGTGGTTCTCAGGCACTCCGACTCCTCTTTACCTCTTCTTGTGATGCATCTTTGGACTCCTCTGCTCCATGATCACTTCAACAGCCAGCAGTCTTAACAGGCTTCTCTTTGACAATGACGCACGATGTGAGCCAGGGTTTCACAGCGTCTGTGTGATGCGTGACCCACGCCGTCTTATTCGAACTTAAAGTCATTTATTTCCCAAACTCAATCATAGAAGTTATAACCTTTGGGTGAGTTTAAGTCCCCCCGCCCCAAGTCATCAAAAAAGTCAATTAAAGCAGAATGATTTTTATACATTTTATGATTGTTTCTTCCGGGGCAGAGAGTTGCAGAGAGAGAGTATAATTATCACTGCTTGGTACTCATGTCTCCCCAAGGTGTGAAGCAATGAGATTATTTGTCAGATAATAAGAACATATCACTACTTATTATTGGGTAAGGTTGGGAAATGTGTCTACCCACCAAGGGACATTAATTTCCACCTTTCATTTCTATCTCAGAGAACGATCTGTTAGCTGTGCAGCTGAGGAGAAAATATGTCCCTCTCCTAAAATAACAATAATTGGCAGTAATGTTCTAACTTGTGCAAATGTTTCCACAGGACACTGTGATAAAGGGCCAATGAGAAACCACGGTCGTTTGAGCCAAAATGGCTTTGTAAATGAGCGCAAAATCAACCATGCTTCAGATGTGACACTGTGCCAAAGGCTCAGTCATTACACAGTGCTCACACAACGATGGAGAAAACATTTATTAAAATTCAATATTTTGTATGTGGCATTATATGCGAGATATTCTCTCTGGCTTTAATGAAATTGCCAAGAGGGGAACCATTAGAAATCAAATTGTGGTAGTCGAGTTAGTTTCTGTCATTTATTGGGAGAAAAAAAACAAGGATTCTATTTGAAAGCTTCTGTTATGTTGTGATGTTGATTTCGCCGGTTGTTTGCAGCTCACCGAAGCTTCCTTAATGGATCAAGGAGCAAGAACGTGTTTCCTAAAAGAGCCCAAATCAAGCACCTGACATTGATTTGCACTGAATGAACCTCCCTGGCCTACTGTTGTTGTTAATCTTCCTTCCACTCCGACATTTAGAATGCAAGACACTTTATTCAGTCACTTCTGGTGGTTGGTGACATTCACTTTCCTGTCCTCAGCACTCTTAATGGCCTCTTCCAGCCTTCCACAGTCATGTCCTTTCTTGTTCCATTCTTACATTTACATTTAGTAGATGCTCTTATCCAGAGCGACTTACAAAATGTATATGTATACATGGTAAGATTAAACATGGTTAGTGCAAGAGATCAGTGCAGTAATATTGTAATAGACATCATTGTTGGCAGCTGCACACCGTACCTGTAACACAGTTAGTATTATTTATTTATTTGACATTTTTAAACACGTAGACAGTGGTGATGGCAGCTAATTAATGTAATAGAATCCGTGGGAGTGGAGTCTGGTCACAGGCGCAGAAAGATTTGAAAATAATGTCCATGATTGTAGATTATAGACACGTACCCTTACATTGGGGTGCGTCAAAAAAACATGAAGTTGTCACACGCCTTTCGCTCACTTGCAATTTTGATCCACTTAATGAGAGAACCTGGCAGTATAAAAATCAGTTTATTATATCGATGTTTAGGGGTCGCCCACGGGGAATGAATAACCCAGTATAAATAGGGTTTATGCAACTTAAACCCTATTTTAAACATGACAACTTAATGTTTTTAATGCACCCTAGCTTAATGTCTGCAATCCATATACGTACGTATTTATGTGATGTATTTATGTATGTGTGTGTGTGTATGTGTGTATGTGTGTATGTATGTGTGTATGTGTATGTATGTGTGTGTGTATGTATGTATGTACACTACCATTCAAAAGTTTGGGGTCACCTTCCATCTGGACTATGGCTAATCGGGCACTCCTTCATTCTTCAGCAAGATAATGACCCGAAACACACCTTGAAGTTGTGCAAGAACTATCTGGTGAAGGAGGAATGTGAACAACAACTCAAACTAAAGACCTGGCCTGCCCAGTGTCCAGACCTCAATCCCATAGAACTTGTATGGGACAAACTGGAAAGGAAGAGTCAAAGCAAAGCAACCCACAAGTTTCTCTGGGAATTGCTGCAGGATAGCTGGGAAAACATGTCGGGTGATTTCCTGCTAAAACTTATTAACCGAATGGCCACTGTTTGTGAGGCTATTCTCACGCCAAAGGGTGACTATTTTGAGGAATCCAAGATTCAATTTTCAATATAATTTTCTTGAACATTTATTTGATGTTCATTTTGTTCATTGTTACATGTGTTTTTTGTCATTTTAAAGTATTTACAGAAATGTATACAGTGTAAAGCATTGTCAATTATGAGATAAAAATAGTTTCCAGCAGGTGACCCCAAACTTTTGAACGGTAGTGTATGTGTGGTGTAGCACAAATAGGCAAGTGAGATGTGTTTGTCTTATTTAAACAATGGTTTGGAAATTGAGTGAATGATTTTGAGTGATTGAGTGATCAATTGATAACAATTGATATGTGTGATTTTTATTGATAAATATTTTTTATGTATACCTCTAGGGAAATTTTGGATCCAAAAACTGTGTGCTGCATTTATCTGTGTGTCCCAATATGTTGACCAAACTCTGTTTATAAAACACTATAGAATACGACATGACTTATTTTTGTTGTATTTTATTATTGTGAGAATTTTCCCTTTTTTTAAGCATACAATAATACATTAACTGTATTATTTATTTTATACAGCCTTTTTGTTCATCTCTATCAAGGGTGTCATTAATTTTGGAGTTGACTGTGTATACACACACACAGTCATGTGTATATATATATATACTGTATATAGTGTGTGTGTATGCTTCATTTATACGCTTAACTTCATTTGCATTATATGTTTTTGATTTAGCATCTTTTACTGGTATGTCAATTCTTGCTCAGACTTGTTCAATTTATTTACAAATACTTTGTTTCCAAAAATATGAAACGTTGGCTGCACACCAACGCCAGACGTTCACCCGTGGCCCCCTAGAAAATTTGACGGTCTGTTGGCAGACGTACGGTGGCCCAAGAGGGACATTCTGCCAGAATCATTTGTCTGTTCATGTTAGTGTTGTCCATCCAGGGATTGGCAGCGTTCCCGGTGACTGCCAGACAGAACAGGGTATCGTGAAGGTCAGGCCTCCACATCTCCTTCCATCCTTTCCCCTCATCTCTGCATCAGTGCCTGCCCTATACCAGCTCTCAACAGCAAGGTAACAAGGTCCCTGGACCAGTGATCCTCCACCAAGCTGTCTGTCGACTGGCAATGTAATTATCCCTGGCTAGTTTATTTTAAAATGTACAGGGTTCTTAATCGGCTGTCCGCCCCAGGGAGGGGGAAGGGATAAAAAGCAGAAGGAAAGACTCGCTGCATATATGTGTGGTTCTGTGTGGCTCAGTAGGTAGAGCACAGCGTTGGCAATGCTTAGGTTGTGGGTTCAATCCCCACTGGGGCCACATATACTGAAAATGTGTGCATTCACTACTGTAAGTCGCTTTGGATAAAAGCGTCTGCTAAATGGCGTATATTATTATTATTATTATTATTATGAGTGGTTGTGCGTTGGTGACAGGCTTCGGCCTAGGTGGACACTGGCTCGGAGGAGGCAGTACAGTGCTCACAGTGCTCGCCGGACTACGGCAGCGAGTTCTCATACGAGGGAGGGGAAAAACAGCAAAAATAATAAATAAATTAATAAAAAAATTTTTTTAATGTACAAGGTTCTTTGTGGAACTAATGTTCCCAAACATATTTATTTATGTGTTTTCTTACCCTGGCCCTGTTTGTCTTAGCAGGAGAACTGCATGTACGCCAACTTCCAGCACTACAATGCATTTACTTTCAAAATACATAGTTTTTATCGGTCTGACACACACACACACACACACACACACACACACACACACGCACGTACCAAGACATACACAAAGACGCACAAAGATGCAGAAAACCTCCTTGTCTCATACACAACAAGTCCCTTGGGTTATTCATTTGAGAATACTAAGTATAATTGACCACTTCTCTCTCCTGCATGAGATAGGTCAACACAATCTCAGGAAGCAGAAGGGATTTACTGCTGTTGACAGCGTTTTCAATTAGGGCACCCAGCAGTGCATAGCACACCCCATCCCCCCCTTCTAGACCTTAGACATTCCAGTTGTATTTTTCCTGCCTTCTACCCACAAGCGTCATCCACGAAACGGTCGGACAGCTGCACCAGGAAGTCCGTGGAATCCGAACAGCCAAGGATCACAGAACAGAATCCTCCTAGCTGCATTTCATTAGAGGGGCATCAATCTCTACACAATCCTCTCACAATTTCCTCAAGCAGGGAGAGAGAGGGTTTTGGTGATGGTAGGGGGTAGGCAGCAGTGTAGCATAACGGTTAGGGGAACTGGGCTTGTAACTCAGAGGTTGCTGGTTCGATTCCCAGGTGGAGTTCTGTCCACGGGACAGCTGACACTGGGCTGTTAGCACGGCACTATCTCGGTTACAACCCCCTCTCTGGTATTTCTACCTGGCCAGTAGGGCTACTTCCACACTGTTTATTCCACCGCACAGTCTGAGTAAAGTACAAAGTAAATGGAAAAACACAAACGTTTGCAGTGAGAACACACGCGTGACTCAGGATAACCTGCGATGCCCGGCCCTTTTCAAATCCCACGCCAAGCACCCATTCATTCATTCATTCATTCATTATCCAACCCGGTTATTCCTGGTCAGGGTCGCGGGGGGGGGGCTGAAGCCTATCCCAGCATGCAGTTGGGCGAGAGGCAGGAATACATCCTGTCACCAATCCACAGGGCACACACCATTCACTCACACAC
This sequence comes from Aldrovandia affinis, assembly GCA_029706075.1. Taxonomy (NCBI): domain Eukaryota; kingdom Metazoa; phylum Chordata; class Actinopteri; order Notacanthiformes; family Halosauridae; genus Aldrovandia; species Aldrovandia affinis. The sequence continues at coordinate 2,811,047 of JAINUG010000128.1, forward strand.
TCATACCTACAGGGCAATTTAGACTCTCCAATTAGCCTAACGTGCATGTCTTTGGACTGTGGGAGGAAACCAGAGTACCCGGAGGAAACCCACGCGGACACGGGAGAACATACAAACTCCACACAGAAAGGGATTCAAACCCGGGACCTTCTTGCTGTGCAGCGACAGTGCTATCCACTGCCCCACCGCGCCAAGCACCCATCTCTGACTTTTACATAAGCATCGAAAGTCAGTATAAGAACAGACTAATGAAAAGCACTTGAGTGAAAGATAAGTGCAACTGAAGTCAGAATTACTCCCCTAAAGTAACGAAATAATATGAACACAAAATAAAATCTGTTTTTGTCCGCCTTACATTTACTGTTTAACAAAAGACGACTGTCTGTATATGGTAAAATATCTGCCGCACAACATTTCCCCAGATGGATTAACAACAAAGCACAGAACAGCATTATTGTTAAGGCTTAGAATAACTTTCAATGAGAGTTAGCTGGATCGACGTAAAAACAAAGATGTGCACCACGTCTACAAGAAAAGTTATTATTTCTAAGCAGCAACCTTCAAATATGATTTGCAAAATGAACAGCAAAAATTGTTTGTATTGTTATCTGTACATTTCACAAGAGGAGCAAAACAAATATGCAATCATTGCTCATTGTTCGATGAGAACATTAAGAAATGTACAGGAAATTAACCTATTACCCAATTTACATTTTCTAATTACTTATATTGTACACGTAGCTTCATTTTCCATTCCCTGTCAAAGTCAAGTGGATCACCTCGGTCGCAGCAGAGATTAATGGCTATAATCACACTCTGTTCTCCCAGGGAGAAGTTGTTATTTCTGTGAACAGCAGGCGAGCGGGCGGAAAGATGTCAAGTAGCACCACGTAATAACTTTGCACACATCTTCTAGATTAAAAAAAAAAATTAAGCTGTAAAATTACCCACATGCCATATAGAACACAACACAATAATGCAATACTGTGCAAATACAAAAAGAATACAAAAAGTGGAGAGCTGCAAAAAAGAACAGCAGGATCTGAACTTTGAAAAAGCATTTTGACAAGGTACCACAAGAGAGGCTCATTGTCAGTAGGAATTGCAGGAATCGTTTCAGGAGTGGGTTCATAATTGACTGCAGGGTGGAACACAAAGAGTAAGGGTAGGAGGGGTTGTATCTGACCTAGGGGCTTTGTGCTGTGGAGTCCCGCAAGAGTCTGTGCTGGGACCTCTGCTTTTCATTATTTACATAAATGATCTTGATAGGCAGATTAATGTAAAGTTATGCCAGTGGGAAATTAAGATTGAATACAGGAGTATTTTATGGTAGGAGAAAAATGACAATGTGCTCAATCTGAAAATAAAACGTGGGAGTTGATTATTAGATGTTTTTATTTTGGCATGGTCTGATATTTATCTCAATTTCATCAATTTAACACACACTTACTCCAAAGTGTTTGATATTTTTATTTGAAGGACAATCACAGCTACATTTGTATGCCATCAATAGTTTGGTCAGTATCATATGCAGCTTGTAAATAGATCTACAAACACACAAGTTAAAAATAGTAAATTTTTCTGCTGTCACAAAAGTTGTGAAAGCACACACTAAACTATAGTGACGAATTGTTTTGCCAATGTGCGTTTCTTCATCAAGATCTTGGTTATGTAAGGGTGTGAAAACAGTTTAGCACATCTGAGATCTAAATAGCTAAAAACCTGTTTTTATCAGAACTGGTCACATTTATTTCAGGCTGTGGGAGGGCTAAATGCTAAATACCTGAATATTCATTATTCATTGTCCACACCTCTAAGATCTGTCAGATGGGCCATCTCTCTCTCTCAAAGGCCATCAGTGTTATATTCTGAGTTCCTGTTCTGTTGTTTTTGGTCTTTGTTTATTTTTCATTCAGTCCTTATTCATTATTCTTTATCCAGTATTGCATTCTGCTCAAATGAACGGAATGAACGTTCTGCTCCCTGTCTGTCCTTGTTCCGTTTTATTTCTAGATCCACGTGGAGTACTCCTTGTCTTGTCATGCACTTCGGGAGTTTATACTTTTCGGGGTTTTCCGCCTTCGCTTATTATCTCGTTTTCTTCCTTCTTACTTTCTAGATTGCACTTTGTATATATAAGGTAGATGTGTATAGTACTAACCAACTAATCTACTAACGTTAGGGATTTAGATTAAGTTACTAACACGCGGAATATGTTTGGCGTCACAAGACGGAATTCATATATTTTCACGAGTATTTGAAAACAAGCGAAATAAATAACATTTTAGGCTGTTTGAAAAGTATTCTTCCATAGATCTTGTGTGCATATTGCAATTTGTTACGTTGCAACACGCGGAATATGTAGTCACAAGACGCGAATTCATATATTGAATATATATACGAGTATTTGATAACATGGCAAATCAAATATAGTTACTTACTCTTCGTCAGTTATTGTCTTCGTCGCTTTTCATCAATACTCTCAAACACTGCAGCGCAGAAAATCTTTCCATCTTGAATAAAATTGTACGTCTGTATAAAATCTTGCTTCAAATTGTCGGGACAGTTTATGTGTTTACGGCGTTTTCACACATGGCCCCACGCCCTCCCCACACCTCCCGAAACTCGCACCTAGTTACCATGTCAATAGAAGGGGACGTTACTAAAAGGTAAAAAACAGAGTAAAAAGCAAGGTTTACTTTTGGTCTAATTAACCTACTTTAAAAATCCCATTTGATTTGCCAGTGCTCAAATCGGAAAGTCGCGATTCTAAGGTTTCTGTCAATGTTTTTGTCGCGTGTGTATGATAAAATATCGCGAAGTTAGAAATAGTAATATACTTTTATTGCTGCTGGGAGCGGCGCCGCTCCCGTCGACCTCAGGGGGTTAAAGTCTATCAGGATCTAAGCTGTAGTGGTAAAGAAGGCCAACAGGAATGCTGTCATATATAGGAAGAAGTATTGAGTATAAATCAAAGGAGGTTATATTGATGTTACATAATGCCTTTGTCAGACCTAATTTAGAGTAATGTGTGCAGTTCTGGGCATCACACCACAAGAAAGATAGAAGCTCTGGACAAAGGACAAAGAAGGGCGCTTAAGGTACCTGCTTGGAAAGGTAAAAGTTATGAAGAAAGACTTAAGACACTAATGGTCAGATTTACTAAAGGATTGCCACTGCTTTTTGAAGGTTGCACTATCTACATCGGATTTACTGTTGCAATTGGTCAAATCGCTATTAGGATGTAATTTGTGGGAGCTATGTCACTCTGCAACTTTCCTTTAGATACGCAGTTCAATCTGTTTGTGCATATGCATACCTGGGACGGACGTGATAAAACAGGGCGGAGGTTTTAGCAAAATTAGATAAATTAGGCCGATGAAGTATTCCATCTGATTTACTAAAGCATGCCCTAAGTGCCACTCTCCTCTTTCAGTATCTGCCACCACAAAATAGCCATATTATAGCGACTGTTTTGTGCTGTGGCTATTTTAATATTAAATCTGACCCTTAATCTATACATTTATAAAAGCATTACATTACAGGCATTTAGCAGACGCTCTTATCCAGAGCGACTTACAATTTACATTTCTTTACAATCCATTTATACAGAGTACCTTGCTCAAGGGTACAACGGCAGTGTCCCACCTGGGGATTGAACCTGCAACCTTAATGTTACAAGCCCAGCTCCCTAACCATTATACCACACTGCCTGCCAAGCAATGAAAAGCGTTAAAGGTAATTTCCGCACTGATATCAGAAAATATATATTTTTAACACAGAGTTGTAAATACTGAACAGCTTGTCCCATCATTATGTATTCTTATGTTATAAAAGCGAGTTTTGGAGTAAAAACAAACAAACAAAAATCCTATCTCAGAGCAGGGCGTGGGAGTTGTTATTAAGCTTCTTGCACCTATGTTCAGCGAGGAGTAAGACCAATTCCTGCAAGTGGATTCCTGTTGGTTTTTGGGGCATTTGTAGTACCGTAGACAGATGCGTGTGATTACGACTTCCCTCAGTCCCTCACACATGTTGAGAAAATTGCAGGTCAAATGCAATCAATTCAAAAAAAGTTTTTTGTGTTCAAACATTACTAAATGGCATTCTATGTTTTTGTTGTTGAGGTTATTTTCCCCCAAGGGCAGGCTACTAGATGAGACAATAATAATAATAATAATAATAATAATAATAGATAATTCTAACATTGAGTCTAATAATGAGTTGCTAATGGTATAAGTCACAGACCACACACATTGGTTATTTAATTGATGTGTTGATTTGAAAAGCATAGTCTAGTTTTATGAAGAAGTTTTATTTTTTTATTTTCTTAAAATATTTAATGGAAAATGGCACCATTCCAGAAACTCTTATGGGGGCCACATGAAGCTTATCTGGCCATGGCGTGGCAGAAGCCTTTATTTATATGATATTTGAAGGGCAAAAATGGAAATGAAAGTACCGCAGCGATATTAAAACAAAAAAGATTAGTCATGGAAATGTCAGTCTCTGGCTATTATCTGTCTCTAAAAGGCTAAAAGCTGACCTTTCACTATTTTCCAAATTGAGCATTGTACCATGCTTAATGTAATGGTACAATGCCTAAGCCTTTTAATTTTAGAAACAGTGAGGATGGCGACAGAATGCTTTCCTTCCTGCCGAGTTTAATTGGGGAGGTGGGATGTTCTGAGTGCAGAGGTTACGAATTTAAGACTCATTTGAAGCAGCCCCACCGTTTTAGCCAACCTTATATATGTCCATCTTATCTGTTTTAGGCCTGAGGCTGCTCACAGTTACAGGTCCTGAGTGCCCTTTCTAAAAGCTCCAGCAATTCACTGCTGAACAACAGTGGTGGGTGGTAGCATTAGCATAGTGGTTAAGGAACTGGGCTTGTAACGCAAAGGTTGTAGGTTCGATTCCCAGATGGGGACACTGCCATTGTACCCTTGAGTAAGGTACTTAACCTGCATTGCTTCAGTAAAATATCCAGCTGTATAAATGGATTGTATGTAAAGAAATGTAAACTGTGTAAGTCGCTCTGGATAACAGCATCTGCTAAATGCCTAAAATGTGAAAATGTAAATGTAATGTAATTCAGGCGGCGAGGTCCACTGATGGGAGAAGGGGTACATCACTGATGGGAGAAGGGGTACATCACTGTGGGGTGTGGAGGAGGTTGAGTGGGGTACATCACTGTGGGGTGTGGAGGAGGTTGAGTGGGGTCCATCACTGTGGGGTGTGGAGGAGGTTGAGTGGGGTCCATCACTGTGGGGTGTGGAGGAGGTTGAGTGGGGTGTGGGGTGTGGAGGAGGTTGACTGTGGGGTGTGGAGGGGTACATCACTGTGGGGTGTGGGGGGTTGAGTGGGGTACATCACTGTGGGGTGTGGAGGAGGTTGAGTGGGGTCCATCACTGTGGGGTGTGGAGGAGGTTGAGTGGGGTACATCACTGTGGGGTGTGGAGGAGGTTGAGTGGGGTCCATCACTGTGGGGTGTGGAGGAGGTTGAGTGGGGTCCATCTCTGTGGGGTGTGGAGGAGGTTGAGTGGGGTACATCACTGTGGGGTGTGGAGGAGGCTGAGACCCTGATTAGCCCGGAGGTCAGGTTTGCTGGTGAGTGGAAGATCAACCAGCTCGTTGCTGATGAGCTGACCGGTAAGACCAGCGAACTGGTGAAATCTAAACGTAGACTGCTGGTTTGCAGCACCCGCAATGACCACGACACGATGACTGTTGTCCCAACAGATCATCTTCTGGATCACAAGGATCCACCCCCACCTCATACTGGTCTGGTCAACCAGCTGAAGGGCGTAGTGGCTACCTTTCACTTTCACTTTTAGCCCCAGAGGGAGGGAACAAGCTCGCCGAGGAGCGATAAGGCGTCTTGGTAAACATAGTTGGGCGAGTCCAGTCTCGGAGGAGGTGGATCATTGTCTCGAGGTATTAGCTTGTCCCGTGGGGAGGGCGGCGAGTTTGTGGGGGAGGGTAAATCTAAATAAATAGAGGGTGTAATTGGCCACTAAACTGGGAAAAAAATCTGAAACATATAGATTTTTTTTTTTAAGAAACAGAGCACAAAGTTTCTTCATCGAGCCCATGTGCAAATCAGACGGACGTTGATGCTTCACTCCTGCAGAGCCCGTGGAAAATAACCTGACGGGTGGTCACGCCTTTGTCACCCACACGTCCCATTGTGGCATGAGAGAGAAATTAGGAGAACGCACACCGTAACAGCATGCGTTTAGTGCTGCCACAAAACCGTAAATGTGCTGTCAGTCAGAATGTGCTTTTGTTTCGCACACCACCTACGCACACCGCCTCTCCAGGAAGACCCCAGCACTGGGCAAGCTTTGTCCATTATTGCTTTCTAATCGATCGTGGGATTTTGAAAAGCTCAAGGATGATACGCACAAACTTCATTCTGCGTGTGCTGGCTGGCTCTACTCAGGAATATCACCCAGAATCATGGCCTCCCCTTTCTTCTACAGCACAGATATAAATGAAAACAAAATGAGGCTTATTCTTCAATGTCAATCTGCCCATGAAAAGCAACTGTAAAGATCGCGGAGTAAGTCCCCCGGTGATGGAAAGGCCTTCTGCTGAGCAGATTTGCTGAAATGAGCTGCACTCTCATGCACCTATCAGAGCGCAGCTCAACAGTAACGATGCTCGCAGCGGTCTGCAGCCGTGCCCTGCACAAAGCTGCGTGCCGTGTAGCTATTGAGTGTGACTGGCCAGTGTACAGTTGCACCATTATTGTCGCAGTTCTTCCACAACTCTGCCACAACTCTGCAGAGCTCGATGCCTTGCTCTGTAAACCTCTCCCCGTTCCTCATTCATCTATTCCCCCGACCCATCATCACAATGCCCTACATGCTGCTTGTGCTACACACACACACACACACACACACACACACACAGCACTCTATACAACATACACACACACAGCACTCTATACAACATACACACACACACACACACACACACACACACACACACAAACACAGCACTCTATACAACAACACACACACACACACACACACACACCGCACTCTATACAACATACACACACACACACACAAACACACACCGCACTCTATACAACACACACACACACACACACACACACACACACACACACTCTATACAACATACACATACACACACACAAACACACACCGCACTCTATAAAACATGCACGCGCGCACACACACACACACACCCACAAACACACAGCACTCTATACAACATACACACACACACACACACACACACACACACACAGCTATAAAACATACACACACACACACACACAGCACTCTATACAACATACACACACGCGCACACACAGAACTCTATACAACATACACACACACACACAAAAGTTGTCAAAAAGTCAACTTATTTCCATTGTAGTTACACTAGGCCACTACTGATAACACCTTCTATTGTGTTTTAGGAGACTGGTGAACATATTAGGGATGGGGTATATTTGATTATTCTTCCATGCAGAATTATACAAAAACATTTCCCCCCCAAAAGATATCTCACAATTATTCACACACCTAATAATACATTTTAATAAAATCCAACTAAAATAAATCTGTCATTAACATGCCACTTTTTAAAGTTCATCTCAAACCACTGCTTTGTGGTTCACTGGGGTATCCAATAATCGCCCATCGCCCATCGCCTCTCAGAAGACAAAGGGTTGTTGTTCGCACAACCCAGGAGACGGCTACAAAGGAATACATACAAAAGACAAAGAAATATCCAAAGGCAACTTTGCAGATCTTCAAAAACGTTGCATCTTGGGAACACAAAGTCTCCAAAACTACCATCAAACGCCACTTCCCATGCCAATAAGCTTTTTGGAAGGGCTGCCAGAAATCAACAAAAATAAGGATCTGGAGTTTGCCAAACAGCAATGGAACTCTGGGTGGAACCGAGCGTTGTGGTCAGATGAGACCAAGATTGAGCTTTTTAGCCCACCCACACCATGGTTATTCTAGAACAGAATAGAATAGCTTCGTTTGTCCACAGTGTAAATGTATCTTTGGCTTCACTTGGAAATATGTCACAGTCAACATTGAGACTTTAGCAGTATAAAACAAGAACCATTCAAATACTATATACCAGTGGTTCCCAACCTCGGTCCTGGATTTTGTTCCAAACATAATTGCAGCCTCTCTATTGTAACTAGCTGTTAATTGTTCTTAATTAGACTATTTTAATTTATATTAAAGCATGATTTACTCTCTTAAGGCCATATGTCAGAAATAGCTATGCATGCCATGAACATTAAACGTCCCATGTTCACATCCCAGGACATTTAATCAGTCAGATCAACTAATGCTCTCATTGTCTGTAATGCGCTGTATGACACATGATTCCTTTAAAAAGGTTACATATTTGAATTGATTCAATTGTAGGCAGGTGAAATCAGTGAAATATAATTTTTGAAAGTGAACAGTTGGTCACTGAAACCATTTGTGAAAAATGAAGAATTCAATGACAGAGCAATTTGCAACGAGTCAAGCGTGCATTGCGTTAAAATAAGTTTAAAGAAAAAATGATGGTAGAACTTACACAACCTTAATTAACAACCTTAATTGATCAAGAGACTGGCAGTAACAAAGACCAGTGCACACAGGGGTCCCCAGGACCGATGTTGGGAACCATTGCTTTATACAATTCAAAGGTGGGACACAGATCGTTGCAGATCATAGCAATCAATGCAGTGGTGTTGGTGAATACAGTACAATGTAGGAGATCATAGACCAAAGTTCAAGAGAGCGAATGCATTTGGAACAAATTATCTTTTAAATATTATCTCCGTAGTGAGCCTTGGTGCTCTGTAGCATCAACCCTATGGTAACAAATTGTAAGTGCAGTGGGTGAGAGATGTTGTGTATTATGGATGTCGCTTTTTACTGTTTTGCAATGGCCATCTCAGTCTCCAGACTTGAAGGCAATCGAAATTGTTGAATTGCAGAGGGCAGTCCACAAGTTCAGACCAACGGATATGGAGGATCATAAGAGATGCTGTATGGAGGAATGGTCAAAAATCCTGCCTCAATATTTTCACCGAAATTATTATCCCTTATAAGCCGACACAACTGCTTCGTTCACAAGAAGCCGGCCATCTATTACTCCCTAGAATTTTGAAAAGCACAGCTGGTGGTAGAGCCTTCTCCTATAGAGCTCCTCTGTTGTGGAATGGTTTACCAAGGCATGTTAGGGATTCGGACACAGTTCCAATTTTTAAGTCTAGATTAAAAACATATATTTTCAGCCTAGCCTACTGCCAAATATACAGTACCAGTCAAAAGTTTGAGTACACCTTCCATCTGAACTACGGCTAATCGGGCACTCGACCCGAAACACACCTTGAAGGACTGAAACTGATGACCTGGCCTGCCCAGTGTCCAGACCTCAATCCCATAGAAATTGTATGGGACTAACTGGACAGAAGAGTCAAAGCAAAGCAACCCACAAGTTTCTCTGGGAATTCCTGCAGGAGACCTAGGAAGACATATTGGGTGATTTCCTGCTGAAACTTATTAACCGAATGGCCCGTGTTTGTGAGGCTGTTATCACGGCAAAGGGTGGCTATTTTGAGGAACCCAAGATTCAATTTTCAATATAATTTTCTTGAACATTTCTTTGATGTTCACCTTGTTCATTGTTACATGTGTTTTTTGTCATTTTAAAGTATTTACAGAAATGTATACGGTGTAAAGCATTGTCAATTATGAGATAAACCTAGTTTCCAGCAGGTGTACTCAAACTTTTGACTGGTACTGTAGTCTAGGTGGAGAGATGGAGAAGGCCATGCCCTAGTGTCTTATGGAGTGAGAAACTTTCCATACTGTCACCTCCTCAACGTGTTACCACCACTGTTAGGCTGGATATCCTTGATTGGGTGTGGATGGTTTGGAACACTATCATGGCTGCATGTATTCTCTGTCCCTCTCCAAATAGGTATGCTGCCATAGCTTACACCTGTCGGGGCTATCTGTATATTTCCTATGCTTGTGCTCCCCTACTCTCACATAATGCTACTGGCTATAGCACTGCTTTTTTCTGACTACATGTTCTCTTCTCTGCCTTGGCACCTGCCCCCGAGCCCTAGATCCTGCAAGAAGTGTGAGCTGCCCCCATCAACCCCCACCCCCACGCCTTCCTGCATCTGGACCCCCTTCACGTGGTTTAGCCCTCCCCCACTGACTACCTAACTCAGGAGGGGCAAAGTCATTCTGCCCTGAGTCACCTTGGACTGACTATGATACGGTCTTTTTTGGACATACCCTGTGCCGGCCAGAAGAGGATGGGCTCCCCCCTTTAGTCTGGTTCCTCCCATGGTTTCTCCCTATCAAGACAGATTTTCCTTGCCTTTTTGCTTTTGAGCCTGGGCTCCCCCTCTGTTAAGTGTTTTGTGACAATGTATTTGTGAAAAGCGCTATACAAATACATTTGATTTGATTTGATCTCATAACAGCATAAAAGACGACTCAATGGTGTTATCCTTTGCGAGAGGAGGGCGCGAAAAATCCTGAAAACGAGTGTAAATAATTGGGGGGGGAAATTTTTTGGGGGAAATTTGACATTCTTGCTGTGCAGTGACAGTGCTATCCACTGCAACACCGTGCCGCCCTGTATTCATATAAATGAATATAATTTCCCCTTTCTTTGAGCATACAATATAGCTCATTAGCTGTATTGTTTATTTTATACGTGTGTGTGTGTGTATGTGTATGAGTGCACAGGGACACTGCTCAGGAAATACAGGGGGGTGTTTATTTAAAACAGTTTGTGAAGCCCTGGCTTGCATCATTAGTCAACTTCTGCCCCTCACAGCACTGAAATGGGCTACCTAAACATTTTAGTAATGTGTGCAAATACTGTAACGCTGTGATTAAAATGTCCGGTCACCGGCAGGTCAGCAAAGTATTGACTCAACAAGCCCTGCTATCGAGCGGCTTCAGTGCTGCGAAGAAATGGACGTACGTGATGGGAGCTGCATGTCTTCCAGTAGCGTTTGTGCAAATGTTAAAACACAGAGCTTCTTACGTGAAAGGCCAGACATTCTATTCGGAGTCAGTCTCTGCCTCGCGTAGCATCAGAACTTGTTAGGCCCCCTGGTGCAAACTCCACAGAAAGCCAATGATCCCAATGCATTTGGCACAGTGATTTATTGTGAAGGCTTGAGTGGAGAGCGGGGAAGCCTGGGATGGCTGCTTGCATTTAAATGGAGTCTCTTTGCCTGTCATCAATACCGCTGCAGCCATTAGAGAGGGCAGTGTGTTGCATGCTGTTTGTTAATTGCAAATATAGGAGGCAGTGAAAGAAGCCATTCTGTGTGTGAGTGTGTGTGTGTGTGTGTGTGTGTGTGTGTGTGTGTGTGTGTGTGTGTGTACACATGTGTGTTTGTGTATACATTGTGCATAAGTAATTGTGCATGAATGTGTGTGTGTTTGTGTGTGTGTGTGTGTGTGTGTGTGTGTGTGTGTGTGTGTGTGTGTACACATGTGTGTGTATGTGTATACATTGTGCATATGTAATTGTGCATGAATGTGTGTGTGTGTGTGTGTGTGTGTGTGTGTTTATCAATATGAAACAGTATGGAATAAGGCTTACATTCCCAGTGAGGGGAGACAATAGGTTTTATTTAAGACAATGGAAAACAGACGGATATATTATTAAGTTAAAAACATTAATGTGACAGAAAGGTAATGTTACCACATTAGATGCAATCAAGCCCAAATGTGAGATCCTTATTAAAAAGGACAGACTTCTGTTTTTAATGCTTTTTCCCTCTTTCCTTCCGATTTGGAATGGTCCGATCATGTCCTTAATCATAATCTTCGGCCACCGCTGTCAATTCTGGAGAATGTAGACGAGCACGCGCTCTCCTCTGAAATACGCGATGTCAGCCACCACTTCTTTTCACATCGCAGTCTATGAATTAAACCTGCACAGAGATAAGTGGAAGACACTTGATGTGCACCCAACTGACCAGCGGGGGTCGCTGGTGTGTAACGAGACACGGACAACTAGGGCCGACCGAATCCCTCCCTCCCTGGGCAACGCTACCGCCAATTGTGCATCGCCCCGCAGGGCTGCTGGCAACAGTCGGCACTGGCACAGTCTGGATTCGATACCAGACCATGGGGCTCATCCACACACTAGAACAGTTTCTTAACAGGATGCAGACCGTGGGGCTCATCCACACACTAGAACAGTGTCTTAACAGGATGCAGACCGTGGGGCTCATCCACACACTGGAACAGCGTCTTAACAGGATGCAGACCGTGGGGCTCATCCACACACTAGAACAGTGCCTTACAAGACACCCTGCAGCTCAAAACTGACAAACGTCTTAATCACACAAAACAGACAAAATTGTATTATTACAGACAAAAATGAAAATGGAATGGAATGTAATCATCTATATTGGAGACAATTGTATGTATGTAAAAATACAGAAGTTCAGTATGGTTGGTAATAGCTCCAGTATGCCTCTATTTGTAATCTGCATGGCCACATATGACAAAGTATTAATGTAAGTACACTGTTTTTATCAACAAATAAAATCCAACTTCCAGGATGCAAATTACAATCTTCTCTGCCCATGCCCCTCTACACTTTAGTTAGCTATCCATCTCTCACAGTCAGAACTGTGGCCAGAGAGTTCCACACAGATTCCCATTGTGTTCCATGCACTCCGTTTAGGAAGTTACAGATAACAGCTTATCAAAGCTTGCTCTTCTCTTAATAGTTTGATTAACCATTCTTGTTCCCAGAAACCATTCATAATTCCTTAGCACTCCATTGCAAATGAAATCGTTTCGGGGAGAAAACAGCCTTTCCCTACATTGCTGTCAGGATGATCGATATTACATTGCATTTATGAACTCTGTGCATCACTGTGGAGAATTACTTGAATTACAGTAGTTTTTTTGTGTTTTGTGTTTGTCCTCGTCAGGTGTGCTGTGGAGACCAGTACATCTTTAAATACCCCTCTCTATAACTGTCAAAGACAAGTAATCGCAAACCCCCAACTTCAGGGCCCACTTGGCTTATTCTCATGAAATATCGCTGATATTAGAAGGTTTTCAGAATACAGCACAGAGCCTATTATGTTTGGAAAGACCTTGTAACCCATCTCAGATGAATTGCAAATGCTCGTCAGTACTGTTTTGTTTTTTTGTGAAAGAAAATGAGGCTCACAGTTCCGGACAAAAGGCAGAAAATAAAACTTAATGCGTCCATGAAGTAACTAAAGATTCAGCTACTCCAGCATCACTTGTGTGGGGGGTTGCAGGAGAAGTTCTACAGTATTTTTGCTGTTTCTCCCAATTTAGTATCCAATTATACCCTCTCTTTTTCATGTCAATTATCCCCTTCCTCGTATGAGAGCTCGCTGCCGTAGTCCTGAGACGAGTAGTGAGCGCTGCACTGCCTCCTCTGAGCCGGCACCCGCCTAAGCCGAAGCCCGTCACCATAACACACAGGACCACTCCTATACGCAGCGAGTTCATTCTGCTTTTATCCCTCCCCCTCTCTGGGGCACACAGCCAATTGCTGCCCCCTAGGGCAGTGTTTGTCAATCCGTTCCCACAAGGCACACTGCCCCGCATGTTTTCATTCCAACCTCCGCTCCCACCGTATCACCTGCATCGGTCGTCCGTTAATGATCACTTGAGCATGATTAAGTGGTGGTTGGAATAAAAACATGCAGCGCAGTGTGCCTTGTGGGAATGGATTGAGAAACACTGCCCTAGTGGCACTCCCGGCCAGAGCCGACTCTGGCACGGCCTGGTGAAATCGAACCCCGGTTGCAATGGGTATACTGATGGAGATGAACAGATACACACAGATTTATCCTGGCAACAGTGCTTCTGATTCTTCTTTTTGTGGATTTTGTTTCTTGGCCCTTTTGTTCTTTTTGTAATATCTACTGGCAGGCAGTGTGGTATAATGGTTAGGGAACTGGGCTTGTAACGTTAAGGTTACAGGTTCAATCCCCAGGTGGGACACTGCCGTTGTACCCTTAAGCAAGGTACTTAACCTGAATTGCTTCAGTTAATATCCAGCTGTATAAATGGATTGTAAAGAAATGGAAACTGTAAGTCGCTCTGGATAAGAGCGTCTGCTAAATGCCTGTAATGTAATGTAATGTAATGTACTGCACCACCGTGCCTCCTCCTATTTTGTTATTTTCTCTGGTGCAATTCAGTGCGCTCACGGAAGAGTGGCCAGAGTAAGGAAAAGTTGTTCTGAATAAATATGTCCAAAAAGTATTCATTTGCATCAGATAGTTACTAACAACTTAGAACAAACATTCAGGCTTATTTTATTTACCTTCCTGCCTGCCGTGCAAGCAGACTGCTCTCAGAGAAACCTCTGCACTTTTGCACATTTTCATTCACAAAGTTAGTGAATCGTCATGGTAATAGCATTGAGGCTTTAGTAATCAATATTAGAACCGTGTTTACACAGCTCCAGTCACCCATATACAGAAGTGTCAATACGTTTTATTTATTTTATCCTACATTTTACATTTTACATTTTAAGCATTTAGCAGACGCTCTTATCCAGTGCGACTTACAAGATGTGCATTAATACATGGTAAGAACAATCATAGTCCGCGCAAGAGATCAGTGCAGTAGTACAGCAATAGACATCATTGTTAGCAGCTGCATACCGTACCTGTAACACAGGGAAGGAAAAGGTTAGTAAATCTATTTTTTATTTTTAGGAGTAAACAAGTATATACAAAAAGTATTGAGCAAGCAGGCAGTGGTGATGACAATTGGCTAGATGTACAGAATTCAGTGGTAGTGGAGTCTGAAAAGGTGGGTTTTGAGTCCCTTGCGGAAGATCGCAAGTGATTCCGCGGCCCTGACCGAGTCATCCTCTTTTTCCTAATAGTCACAGAACACCAAAGAATCTGCCCTAAAATTGAAATAAAACATCCTGAGTATGGAAAGGGCGCTGCACGGACAGGGGACTCCTAACTCTGGTGCTCAGACAGAAAGGAAGTTTGACACCCCTGGTGCCACTTGAGGTGTGGGGTGACACTCAAGACCTTTTCAGAGGGTGTGGACGAGGAGGCAGTATTCCAAACAAAACCATAATTTTATTAAACTGATTGCTGACAAAAACACAAAAGGATGGGGCATTCGGGGAATTCAAACACATATAGTCCACAATTCTTCTCTTTGTCTTTGTCTTTGTCCTTAATCCGCAGTCAAAATCCCATTCAGTTCCTCAAGCACGCAATAGTCAGTACACAAAACGGGCTTCTCAGAACAATCCAAGTCCAATAAAAAAGCAATCCACAACAATCCTCAAACAATACTTCCTCACTAACTCACCACGCGTTTCGTAAGGCCTTGAAAGTGTTGTTTCAGAATATATCTATCATATTTAGCATACATATTGTTTGCTAGAACTTCTCATTTATTTTCAGATATAATATGAAAATTACGTGAAAGGATGCAAGGTTTCTAGTGCACAATGTTTCATCAGCAAGCAGTCGGTATAAAACTCAGTTCTAAATTTGAACAATTGTCTTATTGTGCATATGCATTCCGGAGGGTATAGAATGAATCGTGAATGCAGGTTTACTTTCAGATGCTCTGTGGCCTTCTCAGATCACAAGTTCAGCTGTGTCTATTCATTCCACTCCCACGCCCTTCTCATTTTGCAGAGATTTTTCCACTGGTTCTAACGCTGTTAATACTCTTCCTCGGCTGGACCACTGCCGGCGCCTTTTTCCCACAGTATGTTGTAGGAAAGTTTTTCTTTTGGACGCCGCTTAACCGAACAGTTTATTTTCATGCATTCATGCATTCATGCATTCATGCATTCGTGCATTCGTTCATTCATTCATTCATTCATTCATTCATTCATTATCTTATCACGCTTGTTCCTGCTCAGGGTCGGGGGAGGGTGGCTGGAGCCTTTCCCAGCATGCATTGGGCGAGAGGCAGGAATACATCCTGGACAGGTTGCCAATCCATCACAGGGCACATACACCATTCACTCACACACCAAGAAGAACACATTTTTATTTTGTTGTGTCTAATGTTTTTTTGTTGTGATGTCACTTTTTTGTGACTGTAGATTTTAGACCCTATTTAGGGGGGCTTTAGCCCCCTGTCTTTCATCTCAGGAGTTTTTCAATTGCCCAATAATTAACTAGTGTATAGCTCCTCCCCTTCAGGCCACACATTAAAAAAGAGAGCGTACGAAGCGTGATTTAGCTACATTTGCTCTGCTTCTGGGGTTTCTTGCTGTCCCATTTTGCTGACAAACAAGCTCTCGGGAATTGCACGATTCCCAGTTTATTAGCATGTTGGAAAACTTGTTAAATACTTGTTCTTGAAGGCCATAACAGGACAGAATTTACCCAAGGTGAAATTAAATGACAATTCACCTTGTATACGCCCTATGTAATAAATCATAGGGCGACGTGCTTGAATTCAAATGTCACAGGTGAAAGTCCTCTTAATTATCTCTTATCAGCTGCTGAACATCAGACTAATGCACCTGAAAGTCTGTTGCTCTCCTGCCGTAGTCTGATTGTGTTGTTCCAAGTGAGGTGTCACAGGTGCCCTCGTTAATCTCTGGCATGAAAGGATAGCGATATTTTAACCGCAGAGTCATTCCCAGGCTGTTCTCTGTGGTCCCCCGGGTCTAAGAGTCCCCAATCACGATGATCAATAACGTGGCGGAGATCATAGAGTGCACCTGGAGGCAGTCATTGTGGTCGGGTGTCATTGACAAATCAATCGACTTGTCTTTGGCAATTTTCAAATGTCACGCTCAGTAGGTAGTGCATGTGAGATGGGCTACAAGGTCTTTCCAAACATAATAGGCTCTGTGCTGTATTCTGAAAACCTTCTAATATCAGCGATATTTCATGAGAAGAAGCCGAGTGGGCCCTGAAATTGGGGGTTTGCGATTACTTGTCTTTGACAGTTATAGAGAGGGGTATTTAAAGACGTGCTGGTCCCCACAGCACACCTGACAAGGATACACGGCGTTGACAATGCTTAGGCTGTGGGTTTGATTCCCACTGGGACCACATATACTGAAACATGTATGCATTCACTACTGTAAGTCGCTTTGGATAAAAGCGACTGCTAAATGCATATATTATATTATATTATATATATCATTCTTAACACTATATTTCAACCAAATACTGAAAAATGCAACAGAAAACGAATCTAGTTATGCTTGCTACTCGAGGGGTGGGCGGGGGCTACTGCCATAGATGTTGTTTTACATGTCATGGTGTGGAAATCATGCTTCTACAAGATCACTCCCTATAAAAAGTCATAATCCTTGCTGGCCCTATCATAATGCTCATACCACAATGCATAGGGCCCCCGCACCAGTGGGTTGGCCCCCGCCAGACCAGTATTTTTGCTGTGAAGGAGGGGTGCCACCCTGTATATGTCATCAGGAGATGAGCAGAGTATTTCTTTTTTTTTTAAAGAAGCAAATTCTCAGAGGACAGCAAACTCTGCTTCCTTTGAGATGGAATTCGTCCACCCACGTTCTGGAGACTCCCTTACGTGCTTCATGGTAGACCCAGACCCGAAATCTACCAGATTTCTCTGTCTATCAGAATGATAGGCAGATAATTCAATGAGTAAGAATTCAATAAGAATTCAATGAGTTCATTGATAATTGGCATCCAGTGTAATAATTATTACATGAAATCAAATTAAATATATTGCACATGTAGGATAAATGAGGGTTTTTAACATTAAACAGTATTCAGTAGCAGTATTCGGAGTGCTGAACCTTAAACAAGGGCATTTGACCATTTAAGACCACTGGATTCAGGACATTTTATTACACTTTCACATGCTCAGCACCTGCCTTAAGAAAATAAGATTCACTAGAGAGCAGAACGAGGTGTACAAAATTGCAAGGGGAACAGAAAGGTTAGTATTTTAATCTGATACATTCCTAGAGAGTCACAAGTGGGTTTTGTGTGTGTTGGGCCTGGGGGTTAGGGTCTTATTTATGATCACGATGAGGCTGCCAGCTTATCGACCTTGACTCCAACATCGGGAGGATTAACAGTCCAGGAGAGTACAGCAACCGGGCATGCATTAGCTCCAATCTGGCAACTGACTTTCTTCCCTGAAAGCAGTGGCTTCCTCAAGTCAAGTTCAACTTTAGTATTATCCCAAAAAGGGAAATTCAGGTAGCAGCAGCATCCATCCAAGTGAACATACTTGAAATTAAAACACATAATTTAAAAATACACAGTGAAGGACATGTTGCCATCAGGGTTGGGAGGGTTACTTTGTAAATGTAATTAGTGCCTGAATACTGATTACACGGCTCTGAAAGTAATCAGATACGAATACAGTTACATGTCTCAAAAAAGTAATGTATTCAGATTACTTTTAGAATACTTTTGGAATACTTACTTTTTCCATCACAGATGGGTATGTTTTGGGGTACAGGAGACATTGGGAAGCTGTTATATAGACAAAGGTGGTCTACTTAGTACTAAAAGGGTGCTCAAACTTTTGCACACGCCATGTTCACTTTTTTATTTTATCAGTAATACATTTAAATAGTTATTATGCATGACATGTCACGTTCAACTTTCCACTGTGTAGAGGTCAGGTCAGCTTCTGTTCATTTCATAATAAATACTAATAAATTTGAGATGTCAATTTAGCTAAATATATGCAACATTGTATCTGCATTGTTTTGTTTTAGTCATCATCATTAACATGTTATGGAATTAGAATGGACAGATTAAAAATGTATCATAATAAAACGTAAAGGGAAACTGAAAGGCAAGTTATTTTACTGTTTTAATGGCTCATCATGAGCATAACTCAAACACAACATCTGAAACAATGTAATCACTTTTGAAACTTTTTTGGCACTGGAATAACAATGATTTGTGAGGGATATGTGAGGGATATGGCTTAGAAAAGTGACAGTGTTGGCAGGCTGTGTAGCGGCGAATGCTTGGCAATGCATAACGTAATTGACGTATAGTAGGGTACAATTGGCTACCAAATTGGGAGAAAACTGGGAAAAAAAAAAAGAAAAAGAAAAGAAATGCAATCGTTTCAACAATAAAGAAAGCAGGATAAAATTAGCAAAGCAGTTATTGCGATGCCTCAAACCGTAAGCTAAGGTCAGGTAACAGCAAATTACTGCAGAACTCTGTTCAGTAAGCTGAAGGTTAGCCAACGTTGATTTACCTCCAAGTGCTTTTTAAGATTCGAAGTCAAGTCCTTTGATGCCGACAGTATCTTTATTCCCGGAAGACACAAGGTACACTGGACCGACAGATTTTTTCCATGGTCTTCTTGGTCTTGTTTAAATTGGAAATGGTGTTGATAACGCCACAAACTGAAGGCTGACTTTTCTTGTCGCTGTCAATGTTTCTCTGAGTGTGGGGCGCGCTTTTTTTTTGGTTATGTGCAGCGGCGGTAGTTTTCGTGAGCTGTGTGATGATAATCATGTAGGCGTGAGCATTTCATGCTGTAATGAATATCAGCTTTAATGTAAGGAAAATGAATATCAGCTCATTAATGTTTCGTTTTTCAAATATAACGAGAGCTAAGTATTATGAAAACTTTCCACCAAGAATTCCAATAAGTATTCCAAAATAGTATTCACTGCTAAAAGGTTTATTAATCTTGTAACTACACACACACAGTATTCAGATTACTGATCTCTCTTTTTCAAATATAAGCTCCTGATTTCTGACTAACACCAGCTGAATACAGTTACTTGATTTTTTTAATTATGATTACGTCAAACGCCGTAAAATACATGTATTGCCTCTTTAAGTTTCCTTTATTTTTCAACCCAGCCATCTGGTTGCCAGTCAAAGTTCTTAAAAGTGTGAATTTAGAGTGCTACACACCCCCCCTCGTTCCCCAGTGATTTAGTGGCTGTTCCATCTGTCACTTCGCTCAATGGATTGGCATCAGCAGCACTGCACAGCTCAGATAATGTGAAAGGTTAATCAAAATGTTTGTATTTTTATTTTATTTTATTGCCTTTCTTAACAAAATATTAACAAAATATTAACAGCCCAGAGTGATCACTTAAGGGATGCACTGTTATCAATCAGGGGAGGTTGGCCGGCTGGCGGTGAGACGCCGGAGTTTGATCAGGGATTGGAGGGCCTGATTCTATTTAAAGCCGAGTTCCCTGAGGCACAGTGGGGATATCGAGAAGGCCTGTTGCAGCATTTCTCTGCTTGGCACTCCCTCGTTCTGCATTCGCCACACACTGAAAAAGAGAACTTTTGCTGAAGAGCCAATAAATTTGCCCGTTTCCAATTACACCGCCTCTGCTGCCTGCTCCCCCTTCATTACCGGCCGCGCTTTGAGCCCACGACATTATTATGCGCCATAAATTGTCACGGAGACACCTAAGGAAGTTTCCTTGCCACAGGATGGTAGGTAAAACCACAGAAAGGCTTTAGTCCTTTTTTAAAAGCGGAGGCTTCTGTCATGGCAAGGAGCAATTGTTTTTCCATTAAATGACTAAAAGAAGAGTTAATTTAAGAAATAAGAAATAAGAAATAATACTCAGAGGGATTGCAAGAAACCTAACCCGTTTTGTGAGGGATTGGCTTGTTAATTTGTAAGCAGGACAAACAGTCCAAATCTCCATAGGACGGGTCCAAATCTCTGTGATTTCTCAGAGACAATCAGGGCGACAATTATTTTGACGATGCAAGAAACGCAGCGTGAACGCAGCTGTTGCGTGGGAAGATTACTCTTTTAGGAGTGGCACAGAGGGGCACAACAACGTTTGCATTTTGGCTGGTTGGTAACAAGGCTGGCAGTGTAGTGTAATGGTTAGGGAGCTGGGCTTGTAACACAGAGGTTGCTGGTTCAATTCCCAGGTGGGGGCACTGCTGTTGTACCCTTGAGCTAAAGGTACTTAATCTGAATTACTTCAGTAAAATATCCAGCTGTATAAATGGATTGTATGTAGAGAAATGTAAACTGTGTAAGTCACTCTGGATAAGAGCGTCTGCTAAATGCCTAAAATGTAAAAAAAATGTAAATGTATCCCTGTTTTTTCAGTGTTAGCCCTGATTGGGAGCGACCTCGTAAACAGGGTTAGGCGAGTTCCGTCTCGGAGGAGGTGAACATCGCCGCGAGGTATTAGCTCGTCCCGTGGAGGCGGGCGGGGAGGGAAAATCAAAAAGAGAAATACAGGGTATAATTGGCTACCAAATTGGGAGAAAAACAGGGAAAAAATGTGAAATAAAAATAAAAAAACAAACACACGAGCACACGGACAATGAATCATGCGTATGCTATGTCATCAACCACTAGGTTCAGATCCATCTCCACACGAGGTCAAATGGAGGCTCTTCAGCTCTTCAAAAAACCAAGGTGTGCGAGAGCGAGCGCTCTCGATGCTGATGACGCAGAGATTACGACCCACACAGAGGAGCTTCTCCAGAACCTGAAGGACCGTTTGGCGAGGGCCTACACGGACTTTGGGCTGAAGAAAACAAACATCCCGGGACAAAATGTCAGCTCTTCCACCAGCTGTCACCATCTACAGCTATAAACCAGAGGGCACCCGCCATCAGAGGAACCGCCTCCACAGCGACACAACACACAAAATGGCTTCTCTCAAAACACACTAAAAATATCAGCATACAGAGCCTGCATCACCAGGGCCCGTATTCACAAATAATTTCATCTTACCACTAGGAGTCTTTCTAAATCGCACTAAAACCTTTTAGTTAGGAGTCCCACCTTAAAACCTATTCACAAAGCTGCAAAGACAAACTCATACTAAGGAATTCCTAGAATTGTGAAACTAAGAGTGAGGGCGGGGTTGACGTCGTTGCTAAGGATGACGTTTTTTCTCATGAATGAGCTTACTCAGAATGCCCACAGTGATTGGCTGATATAGGGGATGGGTCTCTCCCCGCGTACGGATCAATCCCCACGGTTCGGCACGCATATGATCCGCGGATTAATAGCTAAATTGACCATCATAGAGAAATACAAATACAGCCGCTGTTATATAAACCATATATGTTTTGGTTTGCTTTGTTTTTCATACTAAATGCCTTTCTGGGAGGCATGTTTTTAGAAACGCGACCGAATTAAATAGAATTGAAACATTAGCGATCTTTTATTTTTTTATTAAATTAATTCAGGCATAAGACCACCCTAGTTACATCGCCTAAGGCGTACTGAATCTAAAAATGTATTTTGTGAAATTTTCGAATAAAGATTTAGTGAAATAACTTACATTGAAAAACTGAAATTATCATTCATTCAATTCCTTGAGAATAGTTACTGGTAATATTTGGTGGAAACCAAATTTTTTTTGCTGATTCGAAAAATGATCCGATGCACCCCTATTATATTCTAATAAAGATTCTAAAATACAAATGTAGGCTACGTGTCACTGATTTAACATGAAACCAAGAATACTGACTAGTCAATTGGTTACATGTCTGCATCTCGTAAAAAATCAGCTGGTATCTATATATAATATATATATAATATTATATATATAATACTCTCGCGATTGAGGCGGTACCTTTTTATGAGCTCTGTATCATTCAATATCTCCACTTTAGCGACTTAGAAGTCCTCTTGCCTGCTTCTAACTTCTCCTGGACTTAGGAGCTGTTTTTAGCTCTCAAACCCTTTGTGAAATACTCTTATCCCCAAAATTTTGGACTCCTACATTTATGAGTGACACGCCCATAATTTTTTGGACTTGCTCCTAAATTCCGGAGTTACGACCAACTTTTACCCTTAAAATTCTTTGTGAATACGGGCCCAGGACTCTTTTTAAAAATATTTTCTCTTTCTACTTTCTTCCATTTTTTCTCTCAATTTAGTAGCCAATTATACCCTCTTTTTCATGTCAACTATCCCCTCCCTCATATTGAGAGCTCGTATCAGCTTCCCTCCCCCTCCCTGGCCGCCCCCTAGTGGCACTCCCGGCCAGAGCCGATACTGGCGCGTCCGGTGGAATTAAACCCCGGTCGCAGTGGCCAGTTGCGGACATTGTAACTGGGAGGTCAATACTGCAGTTTTTTATAAAGCTAACCATTTTACATCTGAAACCGCTAACAATAGCTAGCTGCAGTTAGCAATGCTGGCTAGCTAGCTAGCTGGTTAAGGTGTTCACAAACTTTGCTTTCTGCCTAGTGAGTTAGCCAGTGGAACATGCAAGGGGTTTAAGCATAAACCATGAGGCCTAACCTCAATGAACGCATGCCATCAATTTACATTTATATTGTTTCAGCCATGCCAGTGCTGCCTTAATTAGCCACAAGTGAGCAATAGTCCACTTTAGGATTCTTAGTACTAGCTGTATAAGCTGTTAAACCATTAAAATAATTTCTAAAACATGTTGTCTGTTATTCTTGAATAGATTCAATTTAAAAAGGTGTTCACTTTACAACTGGCAATGCTTTATACTAATAAGACATGACATGTCTGTGCCTTTATCACTGTACTTAAGGCAGTCAAATACCATTTATATTGATTTTATATTCATATTATGACACATCATAACAATGATTATAATGCATTATGATTGCTCTGCAGCAAGAGGCAAAAGGAAAGGAAGGGGACTATAAACTAAGAGCCACTACATTACACACTAGAGATAACGTGGCCTCATACAACCTCGCCATCAGCTTTTCCTAAATTAATATATCAAAGAAACAGGATAGCAAAACAGATTTTAAATTAATAGCAGGCTCTGCCCTGCCTTTCAGGATTGACTGAAGAAGTCAGGCATGTCAGTGAAATGTTAATCTTGTGTAAACTGAATTGAATTTAACATCCAAAAAGACATTACAGGGTATTCCGAATTGAACAAAATAATGAATTCTATGTAGTTACAGCAGAATACAACTCTTTTGAAATTATATATAATGACTATAAAGGAATACTTAATAACTATTTTATATCTTGCATATGCTCCTACAATGAAAAAGCAATGATAGTTTTGAATAGACAGCATCATAAAGGATCGGCTAAGTGACTAACCAGCTCTTTTAGACAATAAAAACGACTGTATTTATGACCTCTAGTTAAATTGATTAATCACATGCTTCCCTGCCGTTGGCTTGACTTCATTTGAGATAAGACCCAAATGTCCTGTTTCTGGGGGAAGGAATAAATATTTGTTCAGTTATTACACTTTGAGACAGATGCATCAAAGGGAACCTTGACATGACATCACAACAGCATCTACGATGTCTTTATGTCCTATTATATAATATCAGATCTGGTTTATTTTATATTATTGCGGGTATATTGCTGAAATTACATTAAGAGCAATATTAATGTATGTGACAGCCAGGGTGTGCACCTGGGTTCACATTTTTACATTTTACATTCAGCAGACGCTCTTATCCAGAGCGACTTACACAGTTTACATTTCTTTACACACAATCCATTTATACAGCTGGATATTTTACTGAAGCAATTCAGATTAAGTACCTTTAGCTCAAGGGTACAACAGCAGTGCCCCACCTGGGAATTGAACCAGCAACCTCTAAGTTACAAGCCCAGCTCCCTAACCGTTACACTACACTGCCAGCCACCTCACTCAGCCACTACTCACAGCTCTGAATTATGTTAGGACTGTACCACCTTGCATGCATTCCATATCAAAATGTCTCACATTCAGTATTCTACATAAGCCTCTGTGTAGAAGCAGAAGTTTGGTTTATTATTCTATGGCTATTTTTGCAGTCTTGGTCCCTAATGGCAAAATAGCATGCTCATATTTGTACCATGTATCTGTGCAATTCCCCTAGAACCAAAGCTCTCAAGGGATTGTTTCTGACAAGTTTGTATGGAACACCATATAGTGCACATACACAAGATTCCTCTCACTTCTTCAGAATACCAAATCAGAGTTTCTCAGTAGGAGAATTTGTTGGACCTTTACATTGATTTGAATTGCTATAGCTGGCTTAATTTCCTGTTCATGTTCTGTATTTTACTTTCTGCACCATGGGCATACAGCGAATGATGAAAGTAGTCATTTTATTAGATTTTCTTTTCTCTTTTGTTTTCTCAAGCCTGACAAAGTTTCAATTCTGCCCAGAAAAGAAAGAAATTCACTGTGATAAAGGCTTTGTATCACCTTAGCAACTGTCTACAGTGAGTGTGTATTTAATTCATTTGATGGCCGAGTTTAGTTTGAAAAGTTGTAGAATTTTGAACATGCGGTGATTTCTAATTAATCAAGCTTTTCAGTAGACATTAGCATATTCATGAAGTGGCTTGCTGGCGATATCCATATGTATGAGCCAGGTTTGAGAAGCTTTTGAAAAATGCCACAGGTGCATTCAGTACACCTTGATGTACTTGGTTAATTTATTCGGCAAAGGCCCATTATGAAAAATGATTGAATCCGCAGCATGAAATTTCATGAGCTACTGAAGAATCTCAAGCTTTGCTTTTAACATTTTTAAAGTCATTCTCTGCCAAGGGCTATGGTCAATGACTTGTAAAGCATTTGTCTTATGGACATGCACGTCAGTAGCATAATAACAACGCATGTTTGCCTTATTGTTACTTTATTTTATTTTATTCATGCTGTGGTTCTGTTACGGTGGTGCAGTTTTATTTTATTCAGTTTGCATGTTCTGTGTTCTGGGTTTCCTGTACTCCGGTTTCTTCCTCAGTCCAAAGACATGCACGTTAGGCTAATTGGAGAGTCTAAATTGCCCGTAGGTATGAGTGTGTGAGTGAATGTGCCCTGTGATGGATTGGCGACCTGTCCATTCCTAGGCATTAGGCTGGACCCTGACCAGGAATTAGACAATGGATGGATGGATGGATGGTTCTGTGTGGCTCAGTAGGTAGAGCACCATGTTGGTAACATTTAGGTTGTGGGTTTGATTCCCATTGGGACCACATATCTGGAAAAATGTATACATTTATTACTGTAAGTCGCTTTGGATAAAAGCATCTTCTAAATGGAATATTTATTTATTTATTGGTAATTTTGACCCCCAAACAATTCTGTCTATTCTCTGAGCTGTTTATATTGACTGAAAACATGCACTCTCCTCTTCTCTTCTTTTACATCATATGTAACACTTCTGAAATATCAAAACCAGGGAAATATTTGGGTCTAATCCAGCTTTGGTGAGGACTAAATTAAGATGCTAAGCTTTAATCCTGTGGTTGTAAATGTTAATGTGGAGACTTCAAAAGAATGTAAATTATGGGAAAATAAGATTTTACAACTTTCACAGATAAAATAAAAAGCCAAGGCAAACATTTTTTAAATTAAAATTTTGTCCATGTCTGTTAATCAGATATCATATATCCTTAATAAAAGTCAAATATATTTTTTGAAACATTTCAATCATGAAAACTGTATAATTTAATTGGACTGGACTTTTCAGTTCTCTTACACTCTACATTAAATATTTATAAACAGGAGGAAATATCAATGCTGTATAAGGCATAACTTGAAATTATTCAGTCCTCTTGCATCATCCCGATATTTTAAATGATGTGTTCATCAAAAATATACCACAACTCCCCCCCCATCAGAATAAATAAAATAAAATAATGCCATTTAGCAAACACTTTTATCCAAAGTGACCTACAGCATTTTTCAGTATATGTGGTCCCAATGAGAATCGAACCCACGACCTAAACGTTGTCAGCGCCATGCTCTACCTACTGAGATACACAGAACCACAGCGAAAAAACTACAAAATTATACTAAAACTGCAGGTCCCAGCAGGCGCTATGAAATGTCGCATTCTCATGGGAGTTGTAGTTCAACTGCAGATGTGTCCATCTGTGCTTCATTTAGGGAACAATGAAATGATCAACCAGAATCAATAGTTATTGCATTCTATTGATCGTTGTTTTAATTAAAAGCACACACCACATCTCCCATCATAAGCCCAGGGCCCTCCTTCACCTCCGGTTGTAGTATGTCACTATCAGCTCACGACTCCCCTGACACGACACACTCCGCTGCTAATGAGTGGGGTGACACGGGTCAAAAAATAAATGTCAACAGCTCTGAGTATTGATTTTGAGCTGCGAGGCCAAACGTTTCTTTAATAAATTGGGGGGGCATACCACAGACACCATGATGCTTTGCCGCTCCCGTTTTGTGTTGTGGTTCTGTGTGGCTCAGTAGGTAGAGCGTGGATCTGTGTGGTTCTGTGTGGCTCAGTAGGTAGAGCATGGATCTGTCTGGTTCTGTGTGGCTCGGTAGGTAGAGCATGGATCTGTGTGGTTCTGTGTGGCTCAGTAGGTAGAGCATGGATCTGTGTGGTTCTGTGTGGCTCAGTAGGTAGAGTGTGGATCTGTGTGGTTCTGTGTGACTCAGTAGGTAGAGCATGGATCTGTGTGGTTCTGTGTGGCTCAGTAGGTAGAGCATGGATCTGTGTGGTTCTGTGTGGCTCAGTAGGGAGAGCATGGATTTGTGTGGTTCTGTGTGGCTCAGTAGGTAGAGCATGGATCTGTGTAGTTCTGTGTGGCTCAGTAGGTAGAGCATGGATCTGTGTGGTTCTGTGTGGCTCAGTAGGTAGAGCATGGATCTGTGTGGTTCTGTGTGGCTCAGTAGGTAGAGCATGGATCTGTGTGGTTCTGTGTGGCTCAGTAGGGAGAGCATGGATTTGTGTGGTTCTGTGTGGCTCAGTAGGTAGAGCGTGGATCTGTGTAGTTCTGTGTGGCTCAGTAGGTAGAGCATGGATCTGTGTGGTTCTGTGTGGCTCAGTAGGTAGAGCATGGATCTGTGTGGTTCTGTGTGGCTCAGTAGGTAGAGCATGGCGCTGTGTGGTTCTGTGTGGCTCAGTTGGTAGAGCATGGCGTTGGCAACGCTTAGGTTGTGGGTTTAATCCCCACTGGGACCACATATACTGAAAATGTATGAATTCACTACTGTAAGTGGCTTTAGATAAAAGCGTCTGATAAATGGCATATATTATTATATTAGCTCACCACTTTGTGTTCGTTTGTGATTGCTGCGTTTCTTTCTTTAGTATACCCCGTTTTATTTCTTCCAATGTGGAACTCCAACTCTTTGCCATCATATCACTGCCCAACGCACTCTGTAAGTTTGGGAGAGCGTGTCTCCCAAAGCGTGCACTGAAAGCCGGCACTCATTCGCACGCTGTAGTCCCCCCAGCTGAGTTGCACGACGAGACTGCGCGCGCCCAATCGACCGGAGGAGTCGCCCCCTTTGTGTGATGAGAACATCACAGCCCGGCTGACCACAGCTCCTCTTTCTCCAGGTGTTGCTACTGTCAACCACGTGTAGCCCTGTCGCATTCTGCGCTGGTGTCACAGAGCTGGTTCTGCCTGTAGCTAGTTTCAAACCGAGGATCCCAACGCAAACAAGAGACACAATTAGCCCGCTGAGCTAAAGACCCGAGTCCCCAGCCAAGGGAACTAATCGTACTCTTATTGATGTCACTTTCTGCAGCGGATGCTCACGTGCTCAACTCACGTCTTCCGAGCATTTTAGGCATTTAGCAGACGCTCTTATCCAGAGCGACTTACAAGATGTGCATTAATACATAGTAAGATTAATCATTGTTCGCGCAACACATCAGTGCAGTAATACAGCGATAGACATCATTGTTGGCAGCTGCATACCGTACCTGTAACAGAGGGGGAAAAAGTTTAGTAGAATTTGTTTTAGACAGTATTAAGCATAGATACAAATTACGAAATGCAGTATTAAACATGTAAGCAGTTAGTTCAATGTACAGAATCAGTGGTAGTGGAGTCTGAAGAGGTGGGGGTTTCGACAACCCTAAATCAATGAATCTAATCAACCTGTCAATTCACAATTCTTCTCTTGTTGTGAGGAAAAATGATAAGGAAAGAAGATGTTCCTGCTTTCATTGAATACAGACATACCGTGATTTACGCACTCTGGAGTCCAGTACTGATCGGTTTTCAAGTATGTGAGTACAATAATCCTGAAAAGAAGTCATTCTACATCAACTAAAAAGCCCCTTCCATGAATTTGTTGAGTGTCATGATATTCTTTGGAAGTCTGTTGTCTGGCCAGACTATTTGTCCAGAAAACGTCAATATCTCATTGTACACCCACCAAATTTAATTTCCACAAAATACAAATAGTGCAGATTTTTCAGCTCGTCCCTTAATGGTCTAACGTGAGCTCGGCCTGCTGGTGCAGTCTGGGATTGGGAAAGCAAAGCGAGTTAACAATGATCGCGTTGTATAATGAGGCAGTATATTTACATTTAAATTGAAAATCTCCAGCGGTAACAGACATTAACAGCCTGCAGGACGGAAACGCAGGTGAGCCTTCATGCCAAGCGCGCTTCAGCGGGAGCAGGCCGGGGAGAGGAGTCACGTCAAGACCATGGCGCTCTCTACTGCTCATCAGAGGCACCAGGGAATAAAGCCTGGCCTCCCATTTTTGTTTCCTTTCAAAATGAGACGCCCTTCACTGGACGGAGATCCAGGCCCGGTTCCAGAACAAAATCAGGATGGGTGCGTGTGAAATGAGTGGAGGTGCACTAGTAGCTGGCTGCCGCAGTCTGCCTCTGTGTCTTTGGCTGTGGTGGCGGCGGCGGTGGTGTTGCTGGTGCTCGGCTTCTGCTGCAACCATTTGAGAATCTCCATTATGATGTTGGAGCTGGTCTCGCACACTAAAAAGTGGACTACGGTAGGCCGGTAGGTCAAAATTCTCTGTGACACCAAACAAATGCCACGTGACAACGCGTGAGGCAAGATCAAAGAATGCCATTATTATTATTACAATATTGAACTGAGGGTGCAAAATATTAATCTGAGGGTGCAATGCACCCTTTTGCACCCTCGTAGAATCGGACCTGCGGAGATGAGATCATTTCAGCACAGTCAGCTCCAGACCAAATTATTATTATTATTATTATTTTTTACAATCCGAGGAGATTGATTTCAAGGTCCTGTCCAGTCCGGTCAAGGTTCGGTCTCTTCAATCACCTTCAGCTATTGATTGTCCACAGGGTTTGAATTGTGCCTGCCGGCCAAGCCCATTGGCCCCCCAATCCCCCTCCAGCATGGCATTCTGGGAGATGGAGTTCTTAGATTTAACATTAGATTGGTGATATGATTTTCATTTCAGTCACTAACTTATTTTGTATTACTACTACAATTACTACTAATAATAAGGATCCTGTGTGATGAACATATATATATATATATTAGGTGTGTAAGTGTAATATGAATTACGTAAAAAAAAAAAAAAATTATATATATAAATATATATAAATATTTACAAAAAATCTTGGCCCAATTTTAAAGGTTGCATGTCTGAAACAACAGTAGTGTGTGAAAACATGGAGCAGGCAGTTCAGCAGAGGATGTGGTAGAGGATGTTGGGGGAGGGCTTGCCATGGTAGGCACTGTTCAAATCAAGGCAGGGGTGACGATCATGCAGTTAGACCTAGGAAACCTTACAGTTGGTGGAGGTATAATGGCAGTGTAGTGTAATGGTTAGGGGGAACTGGGCTTGTAACTCAGAGGTTGCTGGTTCGATTCCCAGGTGGGGGCACTGCCGTTGTGCCCTTGAGCTAAAGGTACCTGAATTGCTTCAGTAAAATATCCAGCTGTATAAACGAACTGTATATAAAGACATGTAAAATGTTTAAGTCAATCTGGATAAGAGCGTCTGCTAAATGCCTGTAATGTAGTGTAACGTAAATAAAAGTTGATCCAGTCATAAGAAGAGGTCTTACCACGAGAGAAGCAGGTATGACGGTTCAACCAAACCTAAAAACGTCGGCATGGGGCGGCTGATAGCGTAGCGGTCTAAAGCACCCATATCTTGGCTGGTCCAATACGAGTGTGAGCTGGCTATCAGGGGCGCGGTTTGAAACCCGTCTCTGCCAGACCGGCCCTGGCCATTAGCCCCAATCGGGGGTGGAATTTGTCTGTCTGCCCCAGGGGGAGGGGAGGGGGAGGGGGAGGAGCCTGGGTGAAGCACACAAGTGGGTGAATACCATCTTGAACGAAATAGGAGTTCCCTGTCCTCTGAGAATTAGCTTGCCTCGTAGAGACGAGTGGCGGACTCGTGTGGGGAGGGTAAATAGAAATAAATAGAGGGTGTAATTGATTACCAAATTGGGAGAAAAATGGGAAAAAATCCCCCAAAATGTAAAAAAAACATTGGCATTGGCATATGTAATGGGGTGAGAGCAGGTAGGAGGACTACGCCACCTAGTGGTTGGCTGGGCAATAATAGATGTGGCCGAGTAAAGGCTATGCACACCCTCTACACATGGTTGGAATGGAGGTAGAGCACACCACCATACAGAGTCCAGGACAATGGATTAAAAGTTCACACTTTATATTCCATGCATAAAAATGTTTAAAACTCTGAATACAGTGGGCCAGGGACATGGGTTCTTCCAGTGTTCTCCATGGGGGGGACATGGACCGAAAACTAGCAAGCTGGGTCATTGGTCTCCAAGGCCAACAAAATGGAGACTGGTAACCGGCAAGGGCAGGCACAGTCATAGAAGAGTAGTCAAATAAAACCAAAGGGAGAGCCACAGCCATGCTAGGGGTAATTGTACTATGGTAATGGAATTGCTTGCTGAGTTCTACAACAAGATGGAGTATGAAGACAACAAGGAGGTGATAAATATATTCTAACCAAGGCAATAAAACAGGAGCTTCACTAGGATTTGAGTACATTCTGGTCCCAGCCCACAGACAAATTGTTGTCTGGGGGAGGGGGGGGTAGTTTCATTTAAAATTGGATTTGCCATAAAAGTTCAAATCGGATTTGCCATAAAAGTCACCTCTTCACCACTTTCACTTTAAACGCTTTTGAAATGCTTTCGTTTTAGATGCATGATAAATGATAGTTCGCGGGAGCAAACAAGGGTCATTGAGCTTAAAAGATTTGGGGCTCTTAAAAAAAAAAAGATTCGGGTGATATGACCACCCCTGGTCTAAGACAATAATGCCAGATAAACCTGAATTATTCGTATGAGCTCGTAAACACACGGGCATTGAGCAACAGGCCTGGAGAGGACTACAGGGCCTTGGACAGCAGCGGCCTCGCCTACAGGCAGGCTCACCTGAGGCTAATGAGCAATCAACTCAGCTGTGAGCCGTTGCCTTCGTTAGGCCGTTATAACAGCACAGCCTGCCATGCCTGAGGGAGACGTTTTGGGGCATGGAGGAAGAGGTGCTGGGGTTTTGTTGCACTTTGACCTTCTTAGCAATAGCATGTTTTAACCTGGTTATTTTTGTGATTTGTTTTCTTTTCTAAAGTTTAAGGAAAATAAACTGTCCGTTGGCCTATTAGAACTTTATTTGGGGTTTGTTTTCCATCCACTCACCACCTAGCAGGATGGCCACTCCTGCCACCTTGCTACAATGTGGTTTTTGTTTTATAGTTTTAGCCAAAGTAGCCCCCTTAAAAACTTTGACCAAAAAAAGTACACTGTCATTTTTATTCTTACGAAAACAAGTATACGAAGCATAAATACAACATGTGCATTACAAGCAATGCTGGCATGCATTTAACGGACAAACGCTGGTTAAATCCTGGGCCGTGATTGGTTGGGAGCGTGCCAAGGCCTTGTTTTTACTGCTGTGGAGATTATTAAGCCTGCACAAGCCGGGCGAATACAGCCTATTTTTCATCGTTGTGTAAATAGCCTTCTGCATGGCCATTCATGTTATCAATATTTATCATTTACAATTCGCGTTGAAATTAGTGTGGAATTAATGTGTGTGGGAGGTGAACTTTCCATTTAAACAGCAATCCACTTTACAAATAGATATGAGTCCATGAATAAACTGGATGTGATTATTTAAGCTGTTTAATGGGTGCGCTGTGCGGTAAATTGCTACGAGACTAGCTGCCACCTGCCCGCATAGCCTTGCGAATATTACTGAAATAATATCATGGTGAAACACATGTGGGAAAACCCACTGGGAAAGCCTTAAATGGCTCAGAAATAATATATCATATATAATATAATACATGCTATTTAACAGATGGTTTTATCCAAAGCGACTTACAGTAGTGAGTGCATACATTTTTCAGTATATGTGGTCCCAATGGGTCGAACCCACAACCTAAGCATTGTCAGCACCATGCTCTACCAACTGAGCCACACAGAACCACAGAAATTGCAGTATCGACCATGGAGTCTTATGAGTCTTATATAACACTTTTGTATAAAATAAATGTTTATGTTTAAATGTTTTAATGGAGTACATGGTAAAGTATATACATCAAGACACTTATAACAGCATAATATATTTTACATACATTTTACATAATATAATAAAATGAACAGTTCAGAACTTTCATAAAAACATTTCTGAGAAATGATCAGAGAGGCCACCAATAGGTATGAAGGAGCTACAGGACCTTATGGCAAAGAGTGGTGAATGTGTGCATGTGTCAACAATACAGAAAACTCTCCACAGTTCTGGTCTGTGTGGTAGGGGGACAAGAAGGAAGCCACCACTCAAAAAAGTCCCCATTCAGTCCCATTTGAGGTATGCAAAAACAATTCTGAAACCATGTGGCAAAAACTGTTGCGGTCAGATGAAACAAAGATACCATTTTTTGGCCTAAATGCAAAACATTACGTTTGGCAAAAACCCAATGCAGCACCCAAAGAACACCATCCCTACTGTAGAGCATGGTGGTGCAGCATTCTGTTATGGGGGTGTTTCTCATCAGCAGGGACTGGGGCACTTGTCAGGATAGAAGGGGAAATGGATGGAGCAAAATACAGAAAAATTGTTCAGGAAAATCTGCTTCCCTCTGCAAGAAAGTTGAAATTGGAGGTTCACCTTTCAGCATGACAATGACCCAGAGCACACAGCTACAGCAACAGTGGAGCAACAGTGGCTAAAAACCAAAAAGGTGAATGTCCTTGAGTGGCCTAGTCAGAGCCCTGACCTAAATCCTACAGAAAATCTGTGGAATGATTTGAAGAGCACAGTCCATCAACAATCCCCACGCAATCTGACTGAGCTTGAACAGTTCTGTTAGGAAGAATGGGCAAACGTTGTCCAATCTAGGTGTGCAAAGCTGGTAGAGACATATGCAAACAGACTCATAGCTGTAATTCAAACAAAGGCTGCTTCTACGAAATATTCAGCAGGGTGTAGACTTCTAGTTTTTTTTTTTATGTTCAGAAATTTTGAGAATTTGGGTTGTAGGGTAAAATGTGGAAAGAATGGAAAAAGACTTAATATGATTTAATTTCAAGCTGTAAAGCAACAAAAGATTGCTAGATGCAATACTAGATCTCTTTAGATTAGGACATGAGGAGCCTAGATGGGCTGAACGTCCCGTTGTCGTCATTATGCATTCTTATGTTCTTAAAAGGTGACATTTTTGAGACTGGGTCTACGTAGACAAGCAATATTGTGAAAAGTGACATCCGTGGGGGGGGCAGGGGGAAGAGAAAAGCAACAGTGAAGAGAATAAATGTAAACCAGCACATAAAAATGCATAATGCATATACGTTAATGAGACTAATTAAAGATATTATAATCTCCTTCAGGAGCTTAGTGTTGTGTCATCACAATATGAAATGGATCACCGATCCATGTAAAGGTGAGGATGCCCACTGCATTTTACTGCTGCCAGACTGGTGTGCTCTCCAGACTGGTGTGCTCTCAGGTTCAGAATAGGCATTATATCTGAATATTGGGGGATGTGCAATATATATGGTCTAACGCACCGTATCTTGGCTGGTCCGATACGGTGTGCGCTGCCTGTCAGGGACGCGGTTCGAAACCCGTCTCTACCAGACCGGTCCTGGTTGTCAGCCCCGATCGGGGGCGGCGTTTGGCTGTCCGCCCCAGGGGGAGGGGGAGCCGGCTCGAATACCATCGTCAAATTAATCTTGAAAACGACAAGCCAAATAAAGAAGGTCAAGAGTTTCTGTAACCAGTTTACTGAATTCAATATGAAACATAAATATTTGGAACGATAAAACCTGTGTGGCAGAATAATCCAGTTGTGCGAGGAACAATTTAATTTAGCAAATGCTGTTTTTCCTCCTGTGTTATTTCCTTTTTAGGGATAATATATTGTTGCAATTCTTTCTTTATTTTTCATTATTTTATTTTTCTTCCTTTATTGCGATCTCTAAATTGAATAAATGGGTCTTCATATGGCCCAATTAATTGGGTATCCGCATTGAGTTTCCTATTTATGCCAGAGGAAACTGCATAGGAGAGGCCCTGCATTTTCAAAAACTCTGTTTTATTGCCTGTAATTCAGTCTTTTCCAGCAGCAAGGTGTCGATTCAGCCACAAGAAGCGGTTGAGAAATCATCCAATTGTGGGTATGTGAATTATTGCAATTGGCCATTTTTTTTTTCTTTCAATAATTACATATGTTTATATTCAGTTGTTTTGCCTGCCTGCTGTCTCTGGGCAGACATTAAGCAGCCGTGCTTATGCCACAATAAATATGTGTGGGTTGTTTCTTGTATTATTCCAGGTTAATTTAATCACTCACTCAATGACAATAACATTGAAATCCATATTCCTGTACTCCACAATACACTAAAATACATTTACATTACATTTACATTTTAGGCATTTTAGCAGATGCTCTTATCCAGAGCGACTTACAAAAAGGTGACACACACAATACAAAAGATATTATTGTAAAATACAATACAATGGACATTATTGTAAGACACACTTACAGTCACTTCACTGTTGACATTCTATTGAATATTTTCAGTGTCAGTTTATCCCATAATGTCAGTTTATGCCATCAGCAGATGGGGAATGAGGGGGTTTTCAGGCATGCCAGGTACTGTAGCAGAAACGACAGTCCACTTTAGGGACATTATACTAGACGCATCATCTCAGAAAGAAATATGGGGACCCCTCCCCTGAATGTTGGGGAAGAATCACTATAAACCAAGTGTGACATCATCAGTGCCAACAGTCGACCAATCAGGACAGGTTGTAAAAGTGGATAGGTTTATTTTGGACACTGTAGCAAGGTGGCAGGGGTTTGCCACCATGCCAGGTGGTGAGTGGATGAAAGGCAAACCAAAACCGAGTTCCAATAGGCCAATGGCAAGTTTATTCTATGAATTACTTTACAAAATAAAACAAATCATTAAAAATAATGAAGTTAATTAAAAAACGATTCACTAGAGGGTAAACTGCAACAAAGAAAACCCAGCACCTCTTCCTCCATGCCCCCCAAAAACTCTCCCCTCAGGCATGGCAGGCTGTGCTTTTATAACAGCCTAACGAATGTCTCACAGCTGAGTTGATTGCTCATTAGCCTCAGGTGAGCCTGCCTGTAGGTGAGGCCGCTGCTGTCCAAGGTCCTGTAGTCCTCTCCAGGCTGTGGGAGGGAACAGGAGCACCTGACAGCAGCCCTCTCTACTCCTCCCTCCACCTCTCCCAGTGTCACAGACACAAAGGAGTTACTGGCCCTGCCCCTCTTCTGATCTCAGAACCGACTCCCTCCCTAGGCCCTGGAGAAGACTGGACTCGACCTTGCAGTGACCTAACATTTGTTTTTGTAATGAGACCTCACGTAGATGTTAATAAATTAACTGGCGGACATGATAATAGGGAACCTTGATCTCACCTCTGAGATACATAACTCATACGTGGATGGATGGAATCATATACAAGCCAAACCACTACATTATCTATATTGTTATGACTATATAAATTATCTGTACATTATTTACAAACTACACTCTTTGACATGGATTGTGTGAGGAATAGTCTACAGCTATCTGGTTAGCCACCACGAATGGTGCATTTGAGAGGCTGTAAGATAGGATAAGATAAGATATGCTTTTTTGTCCCCGTAGGGAAGCCTATCTTGGACTCAGTGTCGCTGCCTTACAAAAAACATAGACACGTATCAAATCGTCCGTTTATGCTTACAAACATAAATACAAACATACATATGTGAGTAAAAGCTGGAGCAACATATTGCACAATATCATAAAACTATAATGATAATAGTAATACTGTAATAATAATAATAATAATGTTACATAGTAGTACATGGTTAAAACAGTGTATTAAACAAGGCAAAATGCAAAAACATTAAAATATACAACACTGTAAGGACAGGGACATATACATGAACTCCAAAATGTGAAGGAGGCATCCCCCACCGCACTCCAAGCCCAGTCTGGTCAGAAGAAGACAGGACGGGGCCTCCCGCGTGGTCCAGTGGTTACAGCGTCCGACGCTGGCCACGCCGATCGGGGTTCGATTCCACCAGCCGCGCCAGAGTCGGCTCTGGCCAGGAGTGCCACTAGGGGGCGGAAATTGGCTGTCCACTGAGGGGGGAGGGAAGCCGACATGAGTTTGCTGCATATAGGAGTGGCTCTGGAGTACCGGAGTTATGGTCGACGGCTTGGCGAGTGCCATCTCAGAGGAGACAATACTTTGCCTTTGTCACTGCCGGTCACAGGGCTACGGCAGCAAACTCACAATATGAGGGGGATTGACATGAAAATAATTGGCTACTAAACTGGGAGAAAAATGGGATAAAATCAGAAACTAATTATTTAAAAAAAAATAGCATATCCAGCTGAGGCACTTGTGTGGAGTACGGCCATGAGTCTCATCCCCCTGTTTATTTATGTACATCACAGACTGAGTAGGCTTCTACTTGTGATCCTCTCCACAGAAATATGTAAGCTTGTGTTCACACTGATTTACATAACACATTTTGCATTTATACTGCGTGTGCTAAAAAGTTATAAATGGGCACCCTCCTAATATTAAAAAGATATGCATCAAAAAGGAAGTACCCTTCACCATTATTCTCGTAAAAACTGCTCACAGAACAGGTTTCTTCTCCATATTTTTCAGATGTTTGATTTCTAAAATGTTCTCCCCAAGCAACTTGGAGTGCTTTACAAAAAAGATAAGTGTTTATTCAGGCATTCTAAATGTAGAACTGGAATATAGAAAGTACACAGCATACAAATATGAATCTTGCACAGGAGTCTGAATACTATGCTTTGAATAACTATCAACGAGACATGAACGAGACATTCTCCTTGAACATGCCCACAAGTTAAAACAACCCATCTCCTTCCTTATTTTTCAAGATCACTTGATACAGATACAGTTTTTATGTCGAAATGCAGGTAAACAACTTGACTCGCCCCTTCCATGGGTTTTCCGTCGACAACTGTCACCTGTTAACACTTATTTTTTCTCATTATTATTTTTTTTTTTTCAATTTCATAGCCAATTATATCCTCTATTTATTTTTGATTTACCCTCCCCCACAAACTCACCGCCTGCCTCCGTGGGACAAGCTAATACCCCAAGGCATTGATCCGCCTCCTCCAAGGCATACAGATAAGGGCTCCGTGGTGGCATTGTGGCTCTGTGTGGCTCAGTAGGGAGAGCATGGCACTGACAACGCTTAGGTTGTGGGTTCGATTCCCACTGGGACCACATATACTGAAAAATGTATGTATTCACTACTGTAAGTCGCTTCGGATAAAAGCGTCTGCTAAAAGGCATATATATATACTGTATGTTGTTGTTGATTTCCCGTGATACTAAAAAAGCTTGGTGTCACACGCCACGTGACAATCCCTGGACGGGAAAACTAAACTTTCTAAAATGTCAGCAAAGCACATCCTCGGAGGACCTTTCTTGTCTATGGCTTCCACACCCTGTCGTGTCCATTCCTCGAGTAGCTCTTGGGGCATCGTCTGGACTGCATTTGTTTTCATTATTGAACATGGCAATACGGCGGCACGGTGGTGCAGTGGATAGCACTGTCGCCTCACAGCAAGAAGGTCTCGGGTTTGAATCCCGGCCGGGGGCCTTTCTGTGTGGAGTTTGCATGTTCTCCCCGTGGGTTTCCTCCGGGTACTCCGGTTTCCTCCCACAGTCCAAAGACATGCACGTTAGGCTAATTGGAGAATCTAAATTGCCCTGTAGGTATGAGTGTGTGAGTGAATGGTGTATGTGCCCTGCGATGGATTGGCGACCTGTCCAGGGTGTATTCCTGCCTCTCGCCCCAATGCATGCTGGGATAGGCTCCAGCCCCCCCGCGATCCTAACTAGGAATAAGCGGCTGAAGATGAGATAAGATGAGATGAGATGAACATGGCAATACACCGCAAAGGTTGCCCGCATTTTCCAACAAATATAGCAGGACCGAGGGTGCTGGGTTTCAATGCGGCCAAGTTCAATAACGAAGCACAAACACAAAGGTGAATAGAAAACACAAGGGTTTTATTAAGAGTTGTTAGGTTCACGAAATTCAGAAGACCTTTAAAGTGAATAGAGAACACTTGCACCAAATGAGAAAACAGAACATACAACCAATTATCAACAGAGTTTATTCAACCAAATGCATTTGGGGTTCACCGCCTCCCTGCCAGGCAATGAACAAATCATTTCCGGGGAGAACACTTCTTTATACACAATCATTTAGACAAATGCTTTAGCCTCGCCCACACAGCCGTTACAAGACTGTATTTTTCCATCTCTGGGAGAACTTCGGTAATCTTTTTCTGCAGGGCCGCTCTGACCCTGCAACTATGCCGGCTAACTAGCTCACAGCTTGCCGCCTATCTCTTTTGGCACAGCTTCACACAATGGGCAAGCGTGAGACTTTTTGAGAGACTCAAGTTCAGAAACAGAATTCCTCTATCAGAGTAATTTACACACAACTGTTCTGTTCCTCAGCAAACTGATTAATGGGGGAAAGTAAAGCCATAACGTGTGACTCTGTTGAATATTTTCAGTTTTAAATGAATCGCTTGGACGTTTAAATTTTTCTATCTGATTTTAACATTTTAAACATTTAAAGATAAGGCATTTTAAACTGATATTCATCCACTGTATAGGATGGATTCCATCAATGATTTCTTTGTATGTCTATTTGTAATTGTGTGTGGATTTCAGTAGATTTTATATTGCCGGTGAGGTGGCCAAATAAGGTCTCAAGTCTCAAGGGGAGATCCGCAAGTCTGTGTCCGAAGTATGAAGTCCGTAATCCAATGCCCAACTCCAGGCAGGGTTCTCCAACAGGCAGTCTAACTCACAAGGCCCAGGCCTCACTCAGCACAATATTTTAGATTTTTTTATTATGTGCCTCTGGTATTACATTTTTACATTTTTTACATTTTAAGCATTTAGCAGACGCTCTTATCCAGAGCGACTTACAAGATGTGCATTAATACAAGGTGAGAACAATCAAAGTTAGCATACAAGATCAGTGCAGTAAAACGGCAAAAGACATCATTGCAGGCGTCTGCGTATCATACCTGTAACATTGGGAAAGAAAAGGTTAGTGGGTGTTTTTTTTTTTTTTTTTTTTTGAGCAAGTAAACAGTGGTGACGACAGATTGACTAGATGGACAGTGTTCAGTGGTAGTGGAGTCTGAAGAGGTGGGTTTTGAGTCTCTTGCGGAAGATTGGAAGTGATTCCGCAGTCCTGACCGTTTGCGGGAGGTCGTTCCACCAACGAGGGACCAGGACAGAGAAGAGGCGAGACCGCGAGGAGCGACTGCTGCCAGGCGCCCGGAGGGATGGGGCAGTCAGTCTGCCAGCGGAGGCGGAGCGGAGGGGGTCTGGACGGGGTGTAGGGCGTGATGAGTGACTGGAGGTACGGGGAGCAGTACCTCTGGCCGCTTGAAAAGCCAGCACCAGTGACTTGAATCTGATGCGTGCTGCGATGGGGAGCCAATGCAGAGAGGAGAGTAGAGGGGTGACGTGGGTGAACTTTGGCTGGTTGAACACCAGGCGAGCAGCAGCGTTCTGGACTAGTTGCAGTGGCTTGATGGCACAGGCCGGAAGGCCTGCCAGCAAGGAATTGCAGTAGTCCAGACGTGAGATCACCAGGGCCTGGACCAGGAGTTGAGTGGCCTCTTGGGTGAGGAACGGTCTGATCCTCCGGATGTTGTGGAGGGAGAAACGGCAGGTCCGAGAGATCGCTGCAATATGGCTCGAGAAGCACAGCTGGTTGTCCAGGGTTACCCCAAGACTCCTGGCAGACTGGGACGGAGACACTATGGAGCCTTCCACGGTAATTGACGCATCAATCATCGGGAGTCCTTCGCTGGGAGGAAGAGCAGCTCTGTCTTCCCGGGTTCAGCTTCAGGTGGTGGGTGGACATCCATGCGGAGATGTCAGCCAGGCATGCAGAGATCCGTGCCGGGATCTGGGTATCAGATGGAGGAAGGAGAGAAACAGTTGAGTGTCATCAGCATAACAGTGATAGGAAAAACCATGAGCAGAAATAACAGAGCCAAGTGACTTGGTGTACAGAGAAAATAGGACAGGGCCTAGCACCGAGCCCTGCGGGGGACACCGGTAGAGAGGGTGCGGGGAGAGGAGAGGGATCCTCTCCAGGCCACCTGGTAGGACCGGTCAGCCAGGTAGGACTCAAACCATGTCAGCACAGATCCAGAGATTCCCATCTCGACGAGAGATGAGAGCAGGATCCGGTGGTCCACGGTGTCGAACGCCGCCGACAGGTCAAGGAGGAGGAGGACGGAGCTAAGGGATCGGGACTTAGCGACGTGAAGAGCCTCAGTGACCGCAAGGAGAGCAGTCTCTGTGGAGTGGCCTGCTCTGAACCCAGATTGGTTGGGATCAAGCAGGTCGTTCTGTAAGAGATGAGCAGACAGTTGATTATAGACAGCCCGCTCTAACGTTTTGGAGAGGAAAGGGAGGAGAGAGACAGGTCGGTAGTTAGAGATGACAGCAGGATTCAGAGAGGGTTTTTTGAGGAGGGGGACAACCTGAGCACATTTGAGGGAGGAGGGGACAGAGCCAGAGGAAAGAGAGGAGTTAATGACATTAGAGACAACGGGAGGATGTCCATAGCAATGGACTGGAAGAGGGGGAAGGAATGGGATCAAGAGGGCAGGTGGTGGGACGGTGGGAGAGAACAAGTTGAAGGATGTCCGAGTCAGGGAGGGGTGAGAAGGAGGACAGAGAGGTGGGAGGTTTAGGTAGCGGGATCGGAGAGGGAGGGGTAGGGGGAAGGAGTTGCGAATGACCTCAACCTTCTCGTGAAAGAAGGATGAGAAGTCATCTGCGGTTATAGAGGAGGGGGTGGGGGAGGAGGAGGGGGTGAGGAGAGAGGAAAATGTAGCATAGAGTTTATGTGGGTTGGAAACAGAGGATTGAATCTTAGAAAGGAAGAATGCAGACTTAGCAGAGGAGAGGTTAGCGGAGAAGGAAGGTATTATTGCAATAGACTTACTGTACGTGTCCTCGTCACGTGATGTTTTTAACTTTATTCGTCACAGAGCGGCGGCACGGTGGTGCAGTGGATAGCGCTGTCGCCTCACAGCAAGAAGGTCTCGGGTTCGAATCCAGGCCGGGGGCCTTTCTGTGTGGAGTTTGCATGTTCTCCCCGTGTCCGCGTGGGTTTCCTCCGGGTACTCCGGTTTCCTCCCACAGTCCAAAGACATGCACGTTAGGCTAATTGGAGAGTCTAAATTGCCCTGTAGGTATGAGTGTGTGAGTGAATGGTGTATGTAGTGCCCTGCGATGGATTGGCGACCTGTCCAGGGTGTATTCCTGCCTCTCACCCCAATGCATGCTGGGATAGGCTCCAGCCCAGCCCCCCGCGACCCTGACCAGGAATAAGCGGCTTAGATAATGGATGGATGGATAGTCACAGAGCCAAGGAGCATTGACAGTGCACAGCTTTCGATTCATGTATCAAAATAAAAAATGGCGGCCTCCCGTGTGGTCTAGTGGTTTCAACGTCCGACGCTGGCCACACCGACCAGGGTTCGATTCCCCGGTCCGCGCCAGAGTCGGCTCTGGCCAGGAGTACCACCGGGAGCAGCAATTGGCTGTCTGCCCCAGGAAGGGGGGAGGGAAGCTGACAAGATGTTCGCTGCACACAGGAGTGGCTCTGGGGTGCCGGAGTTACGGTCGACAGCCTGGCGAGTGCCATCTCGGAGGAGATGTTATTTCGCCTTTGTCACTGCCACTATGGGGGGGGAACTACGAGGGAGGGATTGGCCTGAGAACAGCGGGAGTAATTGGCTACCAAATTGGGAGAAAAACAGGATAAAATTTTTTAAAAATATATATATACAAAAAATCAAAAATGGCAAAAAATGGGGATGCATATTGTTAAATAAAAACAGGAGCAGGTTGTGTGGATGAGGTTCATTGTGTGGCATTATTAACAAAAATATTACAACTCTCTGAAAAGCTTTGAGGCATCAGAAAGCTAGTGGCCTATATACTGTGGATTTATTCCTTTGACTATGGCAGCTGTAATTGGTGCAGGTCTGAGCTATCACTGACAAAATCAGGAGACCCAGGGAAGATATTTAATCATAGAGTTTTACTCTTCAAGCTGACTGAAAACAAAACTTTTCAAAGTTGCAGATTCAGCTGTTTCAGCACCACCTGCTCTGCTTCACTTTCTGCCCCAGTTCTGACAACGACAACTCTGGATCGGTCCCCCGCCCATTTGTACAGGGGGTAGACAAAATAATAGAAACAACAAACAACATGTGAATATTTATTAACTAATTCTTCTTCTTCTTCTTCTTCTTCTTATTATTAATTATTTATTTAAACAAGGAGACATG
The DNA here is from genome assembly GCA_029706075.1 of Aldrovandia affinis. Taxonomy (NCBI): domain Eukaryota; kingdom Metazoa; phylum Chordata; class Actinopteri; order Notacanthiformes; family Halosauridae; genus Aldrovandia; species Aldrovandia affinis. The sequence goes on from JAINUG010000128.1 coordinate 2,854,653, forward strand.
CTGAGACCAGAGGCAGTGCCCTACATCACAAAAGAACATACACAATATAAAATATTATAAAATACAAAAGGAGGACACAAAACAAGGACCGACCAACATATAGCAAAAGCCGGAAGGCGCATTTAAAAAACATTTACACACAACATTCTCAAAAGAATCTATTAGAAGTTCTTTAAAAACTCTAAGAGGAGTTGGACCGTCCATTGTCTTTAGAACCACTTCAATCCTTCTTGGAATGCTGTTATACGAGTGTTTGAACTGTTTCTTAGTGGGATATTGGACCATTCTTCAAGAACAAAAGCCTCCCGTTGAGATGAAGGTGGTGCAAATCTATGTCACACTCGACATTCCAGAACTTCTCACAAATTATGCTTCGATCCGGTGATTGGGACCTGGTCGCCTAAAATGGCTTTGTATTCCGTAAGACCGTAATTCTATCATGCAGAGTAATGATCTGACTCAATGACCATGAGATAGCTGCCCATACCTTAACAGATCCATCGCCATGTTTAACAGTTGGGAACAGGCAATGTGGGTTGAAGGCTTCCTTTGGCTTTCTCCAAACATAAACCCGTCCAGATGTAGGGACAAGAGTAGATGCCTCATGAGACCATATTACTTTCCTCCACTGCTCAGAACTCCAGGTTTCGTGGGGGTTTTTCAACTGGGTCACAGAGGTGTAGATTCAATTCTGAAGTTTTTAGCAACTATCCGGTTCCAATGCTGTTTAGCAAACACCAGATGCTTAGTTTAGTCGATTGCCCTCAAAAGAGGCTTATTTTCTGGCAACCCTTCCAAAAGGCTGATTGGAATGGAGGTGTATAATGGTTATATCTTGAGGACACAACGTCTCCAACACTGCCAAGTTTTCCCTCCCAAACCATCTGCCACACTGTGTGCGGGGGCGAAATGCACTACCAGGCAGGTTCACCGCTGTTCCAGAGGTTTCCATTATTGACCCAATAGTGGAAAGTGGTATCTTCAGTTTTGTATTTATTTGTTTGTAACGATCTCCTGACTTGTGAAGGTCAACAGCCCTTTGTCTTGTTTCTTCTGAGAGTTTTTTTTCCTGTCCCCATGGTGATGGATTTTACATGTGTGTTACCTCACTTGTATACCCCAGTGAAACAGGGACCCATAGGAGGCCACAATACAGTTCCCTAAGATCGAGATGAACTTTAAAAAATACAGTGTTTATCCTCATTTATTTTTGCTGGATTTTATTTATAAGAATTGTTAGGAGTGTGACTAATTGTGACATCTTTTTTGTGGAAAAATATACAACTTTTGTTTATTTTTATTCAGCATAGAATATAGCTCATTACCTGTGTTGTTTATTTCCACACAGCCTTCTTTGCTTATCTTTTTTAAGGGGTGTGAATAAATTTGAAAAGTTATTTGCCGACTAAAGTTTTGTCATGTGCAACTAGGCAGAAATTGATTGGGCTAAATGATAAATAAGGCAATATAACAGAAATGTAGCAAAGATAATTTGTCTTACTTAAAATCTTCAGTCTCATTTCAGCTCATCGGTAAGCTATAAAAACCTTGTTCATACCATTTATTTTTCAGGCTTTACCACTGCACGATACCTAAGCCAGTTTCTTAGCAGTCCAGCTGATGTTTTGTGGAGTAAAACGTTTCCTCTTAAGGTGAGCTGTCAAGATTAGGTCTGACAACATAGCTGCTGGGGTTCTTTTAAGAAGAGCTGTAAAACTAACGCGCGATTTGCATGGGATTACAAATCACCATATTTCCAGGTGGCTTTGAACATTTTACTGACACTGATGAAGTTTAGCCTCCGTGTAAATCGATTTGATTTACACCCTCAAGCTGTTTTCTTTAGGCTCCCACTAAACTTTCTCTTCCAGGGACTTAGGGCTTGACGGTTACCAGGCTCCAGTCTTGTGGGAGGTGTCTTGCTGCTTGCATGCTAGTGTGTCTCTTGAAAAGATAAAGATAAAGATAATTAAATACACTTTATTTCTAGGGAGGATTCAAATAAAGTTTAAAGCTTGTAAAATTGTTCAGAAAATAGTCATTTGATAGCCCTACATTCAGAATGCACTTGAAAATAACTATGTTTCCCCCATATAGTCTGTGTGTGTATGTGTATCTTTATTATTTTCAAAGAAAGAAAACCTGTTTTTGATTTTCTTCTTTCATTTTTATTTTATGACAATATAAATATAAATGCAATCTTTGTATGCTGAATGTCTGTAAATTATGAAACATTTTTTTTTACATGGTATTCAGTATTCAGAGATAATTCCATGTAGTCTCAATAACATAACATGTCGAATACTTGACGCAACAAATGATTATGTATTTTTTCTGGGTTTATGCAGAATGAGTTAATTCTTCAGGCCCAGCTTCTTGTAGAGTATAAACCAGATAACTATTCTTTCGCAAAAGGGAATAAAGATGGCATCCTATATTGACAGCGCTAATATCCAAGCAGAAATTGCAGACTATTTATTTTAGAAATTTAGATTTTGACAATTATTAGCGAGGAAGGTGACAGCATGCCGGGATTAGCTTCTTTATTTAATGGCTCCATTATATTCAGCTTGACAAATTAAATGAAAAAATCTTGACAGAATAATCTCAGGGCGTGATGGCAACATCTGGTTTGGGGGAGTGGGTTTTTCGGAGATATTGTTCGGGGGGTTTCTTTACTGCTCCCCTGCGGATGTGAAACAGCACACATTATTTACAAGAGACACATCCCCCCTTCTCATGTCCTTGAATGCTAAAAGAAAAGTTTTTAAAAACGAAGACCTTTACAGGAAACTGCAGACGTTCCCTGAAGTGGGAATATATCTGAGGTGGTTCCTTGGGCTTTGCTTTAATCGTGCTGAATTTACTCGTTCGGTGAGCGCGAGACCCAGGGGAACAGGCCCAACATCCCAACAATCTCTGCTAAGCAGATGTTCACTTAACTGGAGAGCATTATCATAAAGATTTGATGAACTTTGGAAGAGCTGAAAAGGTTCAATTTTCCCTTTGCTTTCACTGAAGGAATTAAAAAATGATAATACTTCATCACCCAGTCTGAGTTGCCTGACGTCGTTTTGGGAGTTAAACATCTGCCTTTTATTGTTTTTGAGAAAATTTCAATCGTACATCTGAGAATATGTCACTATATATGCAGATATTGCATTGTTGGTTATAAAAACATAATAATTATGAAGTAATTCTGCACATAACATCAGGAATCATTGCATGTGCCATAAATATCAGAGGGAAATGTTTTATGTCAGTGTATTCACCACTGTTTACATGTTTGAAAATGTAAAAAAGACGAACAAACTTTTCCTTCCCTGTGTTACAGGTACGATGTGCTGCTGCCAATAATGATGTCTATTACAGTGTTACTATACTGATCTCTTGCGCTAACCATGTTTAATCTTACCATGTATAAATGCACTTTTTCTAAGTTGCTCTGGATAAGAGCATCTGCTAAATGGCAAAAATGTAAATGTAATGTATTCAGAACACTCTTGAGAAATATAATCAACAGTATTAATAGTAGTAATAGTAGTAGTATTTATGTATGTGTATTTAGTGAATGTCCTTATTCAGGTCTGCCTACATACCTTTAGTTATTTTTGAACAAATAGTCAATTTTCACAGTGTGATGGTGGCTCAGAGACTTCAGTGGGTAGAGTGTGGGCTCGGGAAGGCTGCCTGTGGGAGTCAGGGTTAGGCCCAGTGTGGAGGCCGTCAGGTGTTGAAATGATCGTGTATTGGCTTGTGAATTATACTTTGTTTGATTGTGGCTACTCGTGATTATGGGTGAGATATGTGGGTGCATTAATATAGGGGGAGTGATGGGTATGCTAAGGTAGGGTGTAACATGGGATGTATTGTGGTGCTGGTTTAATATAATAATAATATAATATATGCCATTTAGCAGACGCTTTTATCCAAAGCGACTCACAGTAGTGAATGCATACATTTTTCAGTATATGTGGTCCCAGTGGGAAATGAACCCACAACCTAAGCGTTGCCAACGCCGTGCTCTACCTACTGAGCCACACAGAACCACATGTGATGCATTATTATGCTGAGTTGCTGTTGGTAGTCGCGGCATCAACAACAACCACAACAACAACATTATCAACCGCAGGTCCCAGACAGAATCTCGTGCATCTCCTGGATGTTCTCCTTCTGAACTCCTCTGTGGTCACACTGCCAGAGGAGCCCCTTGATGTGATCAAGGAGGCGCAGGGAAGAGAAAACACAGAGACAAGGCCCTGAATGTCATCTCTTACATGCTGCAAATGAGAGAGGAAAGACGGGGGCAGCACACCCTCCCCGATGAAGCAGAACATGGTGGATGCGGTACGATCGACTGAGCTGCCCTTCGTGAGTTTCAGCCTGGTCAAAAAGTTATCCCGTGTGGCCCAGTGGTTACAACGTACGACGCTGGCCACGGAGACCGGGGTTCAACTCCCCGTCTCGCCAGAGTCGGCTCTGGCCGGGAGCGCCACCAGGGGCGGCGATTGTCTTTCCGCCCCAGGGAGGGGGGAAGGAAGCCGACAGGACGTTCGCTGCGCGTAAGAGTGGCCCTGTAGTACCGGGTTACGGTTGACGGGCTGCGGGTGCCGTCTCGTTGGAGGTGTTACTTCGCCTTCATCACTACCGGTCGCAGGACTACGGCAGCGAACTCACATTACTAGGGGGGGATTGACATAAAATAGCGGGTCTAATTGGATACCGACTTGGGAGAAAATGGGATAAAAATCTGAAAAAAAAAAAAAAAAAAAAAATCCTTCCGCTGTCACAGACACACGATGCACAGCTCGACATTTCCAGAAGAAATTCTTATTCGGCAGGACTTTCAACAACAGCAACAGCCTTCTTGCACAGGCCCAGTTCCTACAGTGCACAGACCACACTGTCGCTCATAGAACGATATCTAACCAGAGAGGAAACATGAGCCTCATTACCTCCGTATTATGTAACACACGCCAGGCGCTGTTTGCACTTCAGGAATACATTATCTCCAGTGCATTAATCAATGAGACCAGGAAGCCGCTCGTCTTGAAAACAACTCATTTACCCAGAAGCCCTCATTTACACCTGTGTTTCCACACGGAGAAGCATTGAGTGAAGAGGCTCATTCTGTATGCAAATCACAGGAAACTCTGTAGAGTCACTGTAACATATGTTTATTGCCATTATAACGTCGCGTATCAGCCTGTGATATGATACATTTTTGTTTGTGTTCAATAAATAGCAAACAAGTGTTATTTTGGAACTCTGTCTCCTACAATAAAATGCCTGTATGTCAGTGTGTTCCTAGAGAGCCATCAGGTTTTTTTGGCCATCACAATAGATTTCAAAATTCCCGATTTAAATCCATGTTTTCTCCTTCTTTATATATGGTGCAGCACTTAATTGTTTGTTTTAGCAACTCTAAATCAAAGGTTATATTTACACTTTGGACACAAGTGGGTTTTGGTTCTTTTTCATTTCAGAAAGAATTCCTTTATTCTGAAATATTTTGATTGTGAACTTGGAGAACTGATCCTTTATTCTGGTGTTCTTCGACGCGCTCGCAGCGCATCAACCAGGAACAATCTAATCTTAATCTCTTTTGCTTTTCTCTTCAACCCCTCTGAAGACAGAAGTGCAGAGCAGCATTTTCGCACACCAGTAAGCACAGAATTGTCCAGCAGCGTGTCGGTGCTGGCCCCAGACGAGGCTCTGGAATTGGGATACCTGCCTGCAGTGCTCTTCATCCACCTGACTGCAAACAGCTGCGCTGGTTTAGAGCAGAGTGAAAGCTCATCCCTATAGCAACCTCGTGTAGTCCATTGTGCCGGGCGACGCACGAGGAATTGCATTAGTGTCACATGGCAGCCCCTGTTGTTCGTGCCAGCCTGCATCTTCCCCGACACCTCGTTCAGCGAAGTGTTCTCTAACCACATTCCGGGAGACCTTTCCACCCACTTTGTTTTCCATTGTGCCCTTCTGTGCAATGTCTGCTTCTGCATTCCGGGTTGAGCGTTGATTATATACAATTATATATTATATATATAATTAACTAGTTAAATAATTAACATATTTAAGAGAATATGGGGGTGATTGGTATGTCCGGTGGTATTCAGGTGTTGTGATTAGAATTCTCTCTGGATAATGTCCAGAGAGAACATAGTGTCCACTTTTCAACACTAGTTCAGCCCTGGAAAGGAATGAAAACATAAAAAAATTTTAAAAGACGTTTAAAATCATATATATATATATATACAGTATATATTTGTATATGGGGTGCGCTGACTATTCGGGATGTGGTTAGAAACCCGTCTCTACCAGACTGGCCCTGGTCGTCAGCCCCGATTGGGGGCAGCGTTTGGGTGAGCCGACTCGAGTTTGTCGAGGAGCAGGAAGAGCGTCCGTGGTCGGGTTCCGTCTCGGAGGAGGCAGATCTACCGGCCCAGAAAAAATGTCTATTTACCCGGAGGACGGGCGTGGGACTCGTGGGGAGGGTGAATCGAGATAAATAGAGAGGGTATAATTGGCAACACAAATTGGGAGAAAAAATGGGGAAAAATTAAAAGCTATAATTTAAAAAAATCAAATAAAAGAGAACCACGGTGGTGTTTATCCGGAGACAGGACTCTCCCAGATAGGGCTGGGCTGGGAGGGGGGCAATTCGGGAGTCATGGGTTCAGATCTTCATTACTCAAGCCAAAGGAGTTCAGTTCAAGCCTTGCAGGGGACACACACCAAGAGACCGAAAGAAGATGGTAAAGCGGGAGGAGTATGTGACATGTTGCTGATAAACTTGATGCAATAATATATCCATTTTATTTCCTCCCTCCCCCCCCCCCCCCCTCTGGTGTCACAGTCCTTCCTGTCCCTTCTGGGCACTTACAATTCGAATAACTGGTGTCATCTTTAACTCCATTCCCTCTTGGACAAACATGAGACATTTATGTTGAGCGGCCTGACAGCATGTTGCCTTTGGCGTTCGAGGCAACAAAAATGAACTGTCTGTCAAAGAAATGTCTCGTACTTTTCTTGAAGTCATATTTAGACTTTTTTTTTAAAATGTACAATACACAGGAGTAGAGATGCAGCCTCTGTACAATGATAGATCTCAACATTGTAACTCGGGATGAACCGACTGCTTTTCTGATCTGAATTGGCTGTCGTATGAAACTATTTTACGGTGCTAGCGGAGCTGAGTGACGCCTTGCTGGTGGAGGTTAGTGATGTGGAGCCTTCACCGCCTACACAATAAACTAATTGCACATTCGTGAGGTTTGACTCAGTCCCCATAGTAGGGTTCTAGTTAGGGTTAGGATTAGGGTTACCAGCTTGTCTTTGAAACTTACCACTTTAGCGCCAAATGCACATGCGCGAGATCTGGGGAAAAATAGGGTTACTATCTAGCCATGACCATTCTACAGTGAACCTGGTGGTGAGTAAATTCTCCAGGGGATAACCTATGGTGTGAGTATACCCATGCCTTCAGTGGTTTTTTGGCCAATATTTAATGTAATGTCCTCTCTTTTAGCCTGTAGCTAGTTTTAAAAAAAATTCATTTCTTTATGCTTAAACTGACAACACTGGAGGAAGCTGTAAGGTGATGTCACTATTGGCTTTGTTATAATGAAAAGGCAGAGGAAAAATGGGAATACACAGCAAAAATAGAAAATCTAAAATAAAAAATAAAAAGATAATGCTGAAGTGAGCAAGGGAGGTGAGAACACCAGCCTCCACATGGGACGAGCTGTTACAGGCATGGCTACATGCGATTGGTCACTCTGGTGTAATGGGGGCAGGTGTGCTGCAGGTGTTAAACCAAGGTTACCTGTGTGTGCACAGCATATGAGACACGATTACCTACACACCCAGGTCCCTGGTCAAGGGAATCATCCACAAGACACTACGAGGATAGAAGTGAGATAATTATGGCCCAATGAACCCAATGAACCCAAAGTCTCCAATGACCACTGCCCTCCACTTACACTGTACTATTTTAATCTCTTAACCCTCATGCTCATATAACTCAAACGTGTACGTTTGGATCCCACATCCTTCATATCCTACCCTGACATTATCAACTGGAAAAATAATAGCATATTCCTTTTATGTATATGCTTTGAAGGGTTTACTTTTTAAAGAGTTTGACTGCAATTTACTAGAATTACATTTGCTTAATGATCATATTTTAGCAATCACTTTGACTATGTGCTTGATTATATTGCACCCACAAATTGTATATACAGTCAAGCCGGAATGTCTGCACACCCCTTTCACCCTCTCCACGTTTCATTGTGTTACAGACTTATTCTACAATAGATTAAGTTCATTTTTTGTCTCAAAATTCTACGCAAAATAGCCCATAATGACAAAGTGAAAACAGGTTTTTAGACATCTGTGCTAATTTATTAAAAATATAAATGTTAAATATCATATGTACACAAGTGTGCACACCCTTTGATATGACACCCAAAAGTGAGCTGAGGTGCATTTTGTTTCCACTGATACTGCTTGAGATGTTTCTACAACTTGATTCTAGTCCACCTGTGGTAAATTCAATTGATTGGACATGATTTGGAAAGGCACACACCTGTCTATATAAGGTTCCACAGTTGACAGTGCATGTCAGAGTAAAAACCAAGCCATGAAGTCCTAAGAACTCTCCATAGACCTCGGAGATAGAATTGTGTTGAGGCATAGATCTGGGGAAGGGTATAAAAACATTGCTAAAGCATTGAAAGCACCCAGGAGAACAATGGGCTCCATCATTGTGAAATGGAAGAAGTTTGGAACCACCACAACTCTTCTTAGAGCTGGCCAAAAAGGTCTGATTGATGGAGTACTGCAGAGATGTTTGTCCTTCTACCAGGTTCTCCCATCGCTGCAAAGGAACTCTGAAGCTCTCTTAGAGTGGCCATTGGGTTCTTGGTCACCTCCCTGACCATGGCCCTTCTTGCCCGGGTACTGAGTTTGGCCAGACGGCCAGCTCTAAGAAGAGTTGTGTCCAAGTAATAGTGTCCCATTGACACTGGGAGAGGTGGGGGAGGAGTGGAGAGGGCTGCTCTTCCTCTTTGAGGGGTGGAGGGAGGAGTGGAGAGGGCTGCTCTTCCTCTTTGAGAGGTGGAGGGAGGAGTGGAGAGGGCTGCTCCTCCTCTTTGAGGGGTGGAGGGAGGAGTGGAGAGGGCTGCGCCTCCCTTTTGGCTGCTGTCAGGTGCTCCTGTTCCCTCCCACAGCCTGGAGAGGACTGCAGGACCTTGGACAGCAGCGGCCTCACCTACAGGCAGGCTCACCTGAGGCTAATGAGCAATCAGCTCAGCTGTGAGCCACTGCCTTCGTTAGGCCTTTATAAAAGCACAGCCTGAGGGCAGAGTTTCTGGGGGCAAGGAGGAAGAGGTGCTGTTTTTGGGGTTGCTGTTTTACCCTCTAATAAGTATTTTTTTTATTTAACTTCGTTTTTTCGTGTTTTTGTTTTTATTTTTGTAAAAGGATAATATACTGGCCATTGATCTATCGGAACTCTATTTTTGGTTTGTTTTTCATCCACTCACCACCTACAATTGATTACAGACAATTTAATACCTTAGTATTGTCATTCATTTATTTGTTATGTGTCATTTATTGTCACATAAGATGCCCATTACATGCACTGTGTTTTGACCGTGAATTTTGTTATGGTGCATTTTAGGTCACATTGTGTCATAAACCCTCCTTGAATCAACAGAAGCTGCCCACGATCTCTGCAATTGCAGCTTTAAATGCGTGAGACAGCTACAAATGTGGCAGGTCTAGAGTCCCACATGAAATATTAACTTCTGCCGACAGAACATTCAAAAAAGATAACGTTCTCATTTCACACTCTCTGAGTTTGGCTATGACCGCCCACACCTTGTTCTGTCTTTTAACTGTCCAGTCTCAAAGTGGGAGGTCATGTCTCTCGTTATCAGCTGCTCAGACATTTCAACTTACATTTTACAGTTAGTCATGCAGACAAATCGACTTCCTTTCTGACTCCTCTCTCCTCTCTTTGCCTTATGGTAACGCACTATGCTTAACGTAAGATCGACAAAATGTAAATCCTCATCACAGCATCAAATTATGAATATTTCTGGCGAATAGCGTAGCAGTCTAATGCACTTGTATTTGGCTGGTCCTGTATGACTGTATAACTATATTATTAACACAATAACAGGCATAAATATATCTGCTAGCAGTGCAGGGACAGGGCACAGAATATTTCAATGAATACTTTACAGTAAAGTTTAACGGCTGTATGACTTGAAGTTATATTTCAAAATGACCCTCAGTAGATTTTTGAACTTGTGACCCTTGCGATCTGCACAACCAGAAAGGCAACAAACTAGATATACATCCAGAGTTCTGAGACACTGTTGTTCAAGCTTGCACATTATAACCGACAACCAAACAGACCAATGAGAAATCATAATAAAACAAAAGTCAAAATGATCTACTTCTGCTTAGACATACATCAAGTTAATTTAGTTCTGAACCTAAATATTAGGAACTGTAATGTACTGTTAATTTAGCAAAAAGCTGCAATTTCACAGCCTTAGGGCGGCCATATTGTCAAAATCTGTTTTGAATAAATCTGGAGAATGGGCGCACATACAGTACCTGCTGTATAACGATTACTCTCATGGATTTCCGCATGCTGCCATCTGGTAAATACCAGTAAATCTCACAGAGTACCTTACTCACCTTCTGTTTGCCCTGGAGATTATCCCCTCTTTCCACAGCTACTTTTCCTTGTGCTGTAATTTCTATTTCTATTTTAGGAACCAGGCAGCTCCTGAATTCACACCTGCCCTTTAATGCAAAGTTATAACTTATAAGTCCTACAGCTTCGACCTATTTAAGGATAAACAAAAATGTCTAATAAATTACATGAAATTAAATGAATAGGAACACTACACAGTAGTATACACTATAGTAGAGCAGAAAGCGATAGTGTATTATATATTAATATATACATTAGTGGTACACTGTCTGAAAATAAAATTATAATTTAGAATAGTCATAATTTTGTAGCCCAATCTGGGTGCCCTGGCTTCCTTACCTCATGGTGTATGCTGTGCCTCATGGGTGAGCTATTCTCTGAGTACATCACTGTAGGCCGGGCGTGTCCAGTCTGGGGGACCCCTAAAACAACCACTCTGTCACTAAGGACCCACCTCGATACAAGTGAGCCGGCACGAACAGAGTTTGCTCGCTGAGAAAAAAATATATATATATATCTTACAGAAAGTTTTCCACTTTTCTTTTCTTTTTTAACTAGCAAACAGATTTGTATGAAAATGTGGGGATTAGTTTGAATAGTTTGCCAAAAACATCCTCTACATTGATGCTGAAGGAGAGTGAGACTGTTTGAATGTAAACACCATGCAACCATTATATGAACCTTGTCTCATACTCAAAAAGCAATTACACAATTTTCACAGGTTATGGTAGGCTAAAACCTGTTTTTAGCAGTAAATGGCAACATATCTTTTTAGCCATTTTATGTGTACGGTAAAATAGGATACGCTCTAAAACAAAATGATTTGCCATTAATGTCAAAATGTTTTTGTTGTGTTTTGTTGTTATGCCAGTTTGCTCAATGTTAAAGCATGTGCTTTCACTTCATGTGTGAGAAACAAAAAGTACCATCGCGCTTGCACGTATATTGTGTGTATGCTATGCTATGTTTTTAAATTTAAGGCTCAAATTGTGTGCCATATACAGGTGGAAGTAAGAATGTTTGAGAAGTGGAGTGAGCGAGTCACACTCTTGTCTCACATTCTCAGTCTCCTGCCCTCTCTGACTATAAAAGAGCACTGGATGTATGACTTCAAGAGGCAAATTGACCGTTCACATGGCAACCTGATATTTTCCGATGGTGCTCAGGTCAGAATGTAGTCCACCACAGGTTTCGCCCACGTCCTCCCTTTGCCTTTATCAAAAGGTGTCATTTTTCCTCTGCTGTATTTTCCTCTATATCAGGCATTTTTCTAAAGGTTTTTCTCTGGCTTAAAAAAAAAAAAAAGGATTTTCATGTGGTCTTTTCGATTGCAGCTGTGAGAGTCAAATAACCTGAACATGTTTGTCATTTTGACATGTTATTGTTATTGGACATTGCCCCAATAGTGGCCATCAGGATACCAATGAATGCTTACAACTTAATTAATCTGTGTATGGAAAATAGTAATTTTGAGAGGGTTCAATAGAATAGATATCTTTATATAATTATAGAAACTATGTTTATTTGTAAGATTACGTAAATCCAGTTTGAATTAATTGATACTTATGCACAAATATGCTGACATTGGATATGTTGTTCATGTGTGAATGTTGTTGTTTTTTTTTCTCCCATTTTCTCCCAATTTAGTAGCCAATTACACCCGCTATTTTTTTTTTTTAATGTCAATCCCCCCCTAGTAATGTGAGTTCGCTACCGTAGTCCTGCGACCGGTAGTGACGAAGGCGAAGTAACATCTCCTCCGAGACGGCACTCACCAGGCCGTCGACCGTAACCCGATACTACAGGGCCACTCTTATGCGCAGCGAACGTCATGTCGGCTTTCCTCCCCCCTCCCTGGGGCGGACAGCCAATCGTCGCCCCTGGTGGCACTCCCGGCCAGAGCCGACTCTGGCGAGACGGGGAATCGAATCCCGGTCTCCGTGGCCAGTGTCGAATGTTGTAACCACTGGACCACGTGGGAGGCCCCTTGGACAGCTCACTGAATGCAGAGGCAAGGTGACAGCAAACAGTGAGTGACCGTCCACCTTTGATTTCACTGTCACGGCTTCTCTCTACACACGTCCTTGTGAGGTAGCCTTCTATCACCGCTCATCCATTGTCTGTCCACAGATACAGGGAGACAAAAGTACAAATACGTACAACTGCCTCTTTATACAAAAGGCCGTGGTGAGCAAAGATTGGAGCATTTAATTATTTTTATTCTGTTTTAACACACAAGTGTGTTTTATATCTGCTTTATAATAGCCTTTGCGTTAAGGCTGCAGTCAAACGGCTATTGATTTTTGCCGGGCAAAGTAAAGAGACAAAGTACAAAATGCAGTATGCACTTCTTAGGAACTGAAACGTTGGAAGAATGTTGACAGTTAGTGGAGATATTTTATGTTGCCATTTTCCCTTTATCAACGTCTGCGAAGATACGTAACTCTTTAAAATATATTTAACATGTTTTCTTTGTTTCCCCCAATTTGGGATGCCCAGCTGTATTTGTAAGCCTGTCTCTTAGCGGCAACACCCTCAGTCAATTCTGGAGGTTTAATCCATCGTCAATTTAGAATTAATGATGGATTAAACTCCACTGTGCACTGTGCTACCCACACAATAACAGAGATGCCACAACCCTTCATTTATCATAAGTGTTAACTTTATTTAGCCAGTTATCTGTATAATGCATTGTAATATAAATGATGTATGGTATTGCTTTGCAAAATAAAGTATGCTGAAATGGGATTACTGTACTTTCACCAATTTAGGTCACGCTACCAGAACTCAATTCATGTGAACTTTCTGTGAACTGTGCTGCTAGCTTCTAAATAATATCAGCTAAGATGTCAATAAAACAAGTTAAACCTCCAAATGTACCACTAGACTGAGCACCTTGGTTAGAAGTTATTGGGAGGTCATTTTGGCATGCGATTTCAAGAATGCTACTTGCGGGCACATAAACTCCTGTTTTTCAGGGCTATCAAGCTGTCCATTGGTGAATTTGCAGTAGACAGCGAGTTTCTTTGGAATGTGCTACAATCCAAAGAACCTCTTTTAATGTATCTCTTCTTTGGATGCTTGGTACATCATATTGAAAGTTATAAAATTATACTTCCATCGAATTTGGGTGAACTATCACTTTAAATGCAAAAAAACTGAGTACATTTTCAATATTTATTCGTCTTACAATATTTTTAGCACTTTAGAATTACAGGTAATTGGCAAAATAAAGGAAACACTAATATAAAGTGTCTTAGCAGTGGCGTTGGGCCACCAAGAGCTGCCAGAACAGCTTCAGTGCACCTTGGCACAGATTCTACAAGTGTCTGGAACTCTGTTGGAGGGATGCAACACCATTCTTCCATGGGAAATTGCATAATTTGGTGTTTTGTTGATGGTGGTGGAAAACGCTGGTGAATGAGACGGTCGTAGCATATGCTTTACATTTTCATGCTCATCAAAACATTCAGTGACCACTCAGTGCCCTGTGGATGGGGACATTGTCATCCTGGAAGAGACCACTCCCATCAGGATAGAAATGCTTCCCCACAGGATGAAGGTGATCACTCAGAATGGCTTTGTGTTTATTGTGATTTACCTAGCTGTCTAAGGGGTTGAGGTGGACCTAATCCATGCCAGGGAAAATGCCCCCAACACCATAACACAGCTGCCAGAACCCTTAATAATAATAATATATGCCTTTTAGCAGACGTTTTATCCAAAGCGACTTAGAGTAATGAATGGATACATTTTTCAGTGTATGTGGTCCCAGTGGGAATTGAACCCACAACCTAAGTGTTGCCAATGCCATGCTCTACCTACTGAGCCACACAGAACCACACAGATCCACGCTCTACCTACTGAGCCACACAGAACCACACAGCGCCATGCTCTGCCTACTGAGCCACACAGAACCACACAGATCCATGCTCTACCTACTGAGCCACACAGAACCACACAGATCCATGCTCTACCTACTGAGCCACACAGAACCACACAGCGCCATGCTCTACCTACTGAGCCACACAGAACCACACAGAACCACGCTCTACCTACTGAGCCACACAGAACCACTCAGATCCACGCTCTACCTACTGAGCCACACAGAACCACACAGATCCACACTCTACCTACTGAGCCACACAGATCCACGCTCTACCTACTGAGCCACACAGAACCACACAGATCCACGCTCTACCTACTGAGCCACACAGAACCACTCAGATCCACGCTCTACCTACTGAGCCACACAGAAAGCACTTTCATTTCCTCAAGTGTTTCCTTTATTTTGGCCTGCAGGTTCGATCTCGATTGGGGGAAGAGCTCGACGGTTGCTTTCGTCCCAGAATGCACGGCGGAAATAACATTAGCATGTGTGCGTATGCCATTCACTTAGCGACTGTTTATTACAGAGTAACAGGGGGCGCCTCCTTCCTGCAGGCTGTGCCTCCTAAGTGGCAAGTCAGGCAGTGTGGTATAATGGTTAGGGAACTGGGCTTGTAACGTTAAGGTTACAGGTTCAATCCCCAGGTGGGACACTGCCGTTGTACCCTTGAGCAAGGTACTTAACCTGAATTGCTTCAGGTAATATTCAGCTCTATAAATGGATTGTAAAGAAAATGTAAACTGTAAGTCGCTCTGGATAAGAGCGTCTGCTAAATGCCTGTAATGTAATGTAAGTCAAGAATCCGTGGCTCCGTTTTTCTCTCCATAGATTCCCCGCCTGATGAATGTGCAGGGTAGAGTACCACACAGAGCAGGGGGAGAAAGGGTAAACAGCACACGCTTTGACAGTAATTATTAAAAATGAAGCACAGAGAACGGCACACGAGCCTCGACATGCTGCGAAAAGCGGGCTTATAAATCTTGCACAGTGACGGAAGAGAGGGGGGTGTACGTTCTTTGAAAGTCATTAAAGGCCGTCATTTGAATGAATGCCTTTAAATAGAAACCACTCTCGTGCCAATTCATCTGTCTCCATTGCACCGGGCGGGGTGCCCCGGGAAAGTAAATAATCAAATGTGGAAGCTGGTGAGACAGGAAGCTGGAAGCCATCAAAGGATTTGGGGGGGTTTTTTCTTTAAAAAAACCCTGAAATTAATTGCAGAAAGAAAGAACTTGGATCCCTGTGTATTCTGTTTGACCAGAGTCATGCTTGGAGAGACTTGGTGGTGAGCAGAGCTGGATAATGATGCATCGATGGGCAAGTGTGACTCTGCCTCTACTACCAGTGAACTGCATTAAACCCCACAAAATTAAAGACAAGGAAGATAAAACAGCTTAGTGTCACCCGCCACGAAACAGGTTCTGCCGGCTAATGAAAATAGATAAGGCTAGTTATTATTCATGTTGTTTTTCTCAGCGGGGAGTTGATAAACGCAGCCCCAGAGACGATGGTGTCCCTTGCTCACTGGCGCTTTCGCTGGCTGAGTGAACAGCTGCTGCAGTGATGACTGCAGGAGTCTAAAGGCTTACATATACTTCACTTTAAATACGCGTACGTAAGATGGCCGCCACGCGTATCCTGCGGTCGTTGGGAGCGTCCTTTGTGCACGTCCTCAAGAAATGAACGTTACGTGCACGCAAGGCGCAATACTGTCATAAATGGTGAGGGCAGGATAGAGAGCGGAGGGTGGAGGATAGAGAGCGGAGGGTGGAGGATAGAGAGCGGAGGGTGGAGGCAAGAGAGCGGAGGGTGGAGGATAGAGAGCGGAGGGTGGAGGATAGAGAGCGGAGGGTGGAGGATAGAGAGCGGAGGGTGGAGGCAAGAGAGCTGAGGGTGGAGGCAAGCCGCTCTGCTTCACCCGCTGGCTCACTGTGCGTGTGTTTAGATGTGTGCTGAGCGGGGACACCCGACCAAGCAAGTCATCAAATGTCCTGGTGGACATACGGAAATACTGGTAGAATGAGAGACGTCGTTACGCCGGGACACATTTAATGGTATAATATACCATCTCCGTGGTTTAGTTTAGTTCATTTGACATTGCACTTTTAAAAAGACAATACGTGGTTACATCCCGATGTACATGTTGACGTCGCTGCTGCTCTTTCTGCAGTCTTCTCAAGATAAACATCAAAACAACCTCCTCCGCTGTCGCCATGTTCATTATATGTTGTTGTGCAAAATCGGAAGTACTTGTCCACGTATGCTGGCCAGAGACAACTTTGTTTAGGCTCTGATGTGCCCCCTAGTGGATATAGCTTTTAAACGTCCAGACAGACACAAAGTATGCAGTGGAGTATGTGAACAATGCTGCTCGCGTTTCATACGGTTACGCGTGATTAAGTGAAGTATATTCAAGCCCTTACAAAGAAGGAGTCAAAGAAGACAGTGCCTGTTCAGTCTATGTTTTCTGTACTGTATAAACCAGGGTAACGAAACATAACTTTTTCATGGTGGCAAGATTTAAAAACTAAAATCCAAGAAGATGGGCCAAACATTTCCGATTTATTTAAAAATTTAGGGATGAGCACTATGTATGCAGATGTATAAACAAGACACACATACACGCTTTAAAAACGATTTAATACGAGTGTTTTCGTGATCGTTCTCAGGTCGGTTGGAAGCACTAACGTGGCCGCATTTCAGCCAGCAGGTTGATAAATAAATAGCCTTGATCTAAACCATGAAGTAAATATCTGAAATGACATTCAGCTGTGCCCACTGATGCTGTATTTAGCTAAAGAGATTTCACTGCCAGGAAGAGTTAGGGTGGGCACAGAGCCAGTCACACACAGTCTGATGGATAAGTTTGTTATCAGGCTTAAAGCTTGGCACCTGGGCATACACCTTTGAGGCACTTAGCACTAAGACAGTTCAGATGGGTTCCTGCTTGTCTTTAATTGCTATTTAAATCATAGATTAATTGGTTGTAATCCATTTGCAATGTCACGGAATGAAGATTTAAAGGTTTGGGTTTAATAAATGCAATCACATTCATACACGTTTGGTAGATTACAGGCTGTAATAATTCACATACTTTAGACAGTAGGCGTGAAGTTAAAGACATATTTTGTGTTGAACTATGTTTGTTGGAAACTTTTTTTTAGGTTGATTTAACCTGTTTTTCAAACACAGATTGTGTTCTTAATTTAACTAAAACATGAAAATAGCCCCCTTCAGCCATGCATTATGCAAGGGCTTCACCAAGTACTCGACATGAATGAATTTTTTTAATGAATATGAATACTTCTTCAATACCAAGTACAAAACATGTAATCTGGCATAATATCCATCGCCAGCTGAAGGGTTTGGTGGTTCTGCATTTGTTATCTTTCAGGTGAGACGTTAAACCAAGGTCCTGACTCACTCATGAAATATCCCGTGGCACAGAAAGAGTAGCGTAGTGGTCTAACATACCCGTATTGGCTGGTCCTTTATGAGTGCTACGGTGACTATCACGGTCACGGTTTGAAACCCGACTGTACCAGATTGGCCCTGGTGTGAAACCCTGAGCGGGGGCGGTGATTGGCTGTCTGCCCCAAGGGGAGGGGGGAGAAAGAGTAGGGGTTTTCCCTGGTGTTGGGCAAAAATTCCAAACCTGTATTTCTCAAACTGCCACCTAATCTTTCCCCAGTTTATCTGGCTCATTAATTCCCTTCGTCTCTACCTCAGCTAGGGTTCTTGCACAAAATGGCTGCCGTGCATCATCCAGGTGGTTGCTACACAAACTATTCAAGTCCAGGCTAGATGCAGTACTAGATACTCTTTAGATTAGGACATGACGAGCCTAGATGGGCTGAACGGCCCATTCTCATCATTATGTATTCTTATGTTCTTATGTTCTTACACATTGGTGGTGGTTGAGGTGAGTCATTAGAGATCGTCAGATGGAAAAACTATATAAATGAAATCCATTATTAAAAACTGGATCAGGGACTCCCGCTAACTGAATCGTGCTGAGGTGCTTATTCTGCAGTTTAGAACACATTCGCAGCTGTTGTCCCAAGAGTGAAATAGCTCAGCTCACTCGCTCCATTTAAAATCCAACAATATTACATTATTTTGAAGGTGCAACATGTAAATGTTGCAAGAATTTGAAACAGTTGAAAATGATGTCTCTTGAGTAGAAAAGATAAACTATCAGTTGAAGAACCTCCTCACAAAATGGCAGGACATCCTCTTTGTTACGAATGTATTATCCTACATAGCTGGCTATCTAAATAGGTAGCCTGTCCAACCTATTGAGTCAATCAAATATTCTGCAATATGCGACTGTCACTATGCAGACAAAACAATGGAGACACTATATGTCGCAATTAAGAGCAGAATGTGAACCTCCTGCAGTATCCACCAATCATCTAGTTGTCTGCGACCGGGGCTCGATTCCATTGGCCGCGCCAGTTTCAGCTCTGGCCGGGAGTTGGCTGTCTGCCCCAGGGTGGGGGGAGGGAAGCCGATACGAGCTCGCTGCGTGTAGGAGTGGCCCTGTGTGCATACCGGAGTTACAGTTGACGGCTTGGAGGAGGTGGTTTCATCGCCTTTGTCACTGCCGGTCTCAGGGCTACGGCAGCAAACTCACAATACGAGGAGGGAATTGACATGAAAAGAGAGGGTGTAATTGGTTACTAAATTGGGAGAAAATGGGAAAAAAAGAAACAATGTAGACACCATATTTCACAATTAAGAGCAGAGCGTGTTGTGAACCTCCTGCAGTATCCACCAATCGTCTAGTTGTCTGCCCCAGTTTGAAAAGTATTGTTTTGGGTTTTTTGGGTCTCCTTTATGTAGCATCACAATATGTAACCATTTGCCCAGCCAAGCCCAGTCCACTGGGGGCACAACTGCATGAATACCCACGTGCTGAGAGAGCCTCGCTGATTTGAAACGCAGTCGGATGTGTAATTCTCACTCTTCTCATTCTAGTCCTGCTTCCTCTTCCTTTCTTCATCACAGCCCCTCTTCCAGCAGGGAGATCTGAGACATCACAGCAGTAATTACAGATACACGACGCAAACAAAGGCCCATCTGTAGCACAGCGCCTTATATGAAACGTTCTGGCGCCGCCGTGTTAACATCTTCAGATGTCCATACTTTAAAATATCACAGCAGAACCGATGAACTAAACAAGCAGCATCAGGGAGTGTTTTGAACAGGGAAGCGGAAGAAATAAAACAAAAAAACAAAAAACACTGATTTGCTCCATCTCTCCCCAACAAGTCCCAGTCAGTATTTTTGGGATCGTCCATAAATCATATCACCAACACAAGGACGTGAATGAACAAGTTTCATCCGGCTGAATGCCTAAATGAATTGTTTTCCCCTTCAGGAAGTGGTCTCCTCATGCAGTGGTAGTGGTTGTCTCACTACAGTGGAACAGCTACTGATTTGTAGTCAGTCGGCTATATCAATGGCTGGAGAGCAGACAAAAAAATGTTACCTCAGGGTTATATTAAAAATGACTGGGGGGCCTCGGGTGGCGTAACGGTCTAAGCGTTTGCTTGGGAATGCAAGTTGCCTACTGCAGCTGCGGTTTGAAACCCGACTGCACCAGACCAGCCCTGGATTATGCAAGGGCTTCACCAAGTACTCGACATGAATGCATTTTTTGAAATGAATATGAATACTTCTTCAATCCCAAGTACAAAACGTGTAATCTGGCATAATATCCATCGCCGGCGGAAGGGTTTGGTGGTTCTGCATTTGTTATCTTTCAGGTGAGACGTTAAACCACAGGTGTCAAACTCATTCCATCGAGGGCCGAGTGTATGCAGGTTTTTGTTGCAACCAATGCACTACACCAGGTGATTTCACTAATTAGCTCACTTCTTCAACCAAGGGAGGGACCTAATTGAAATCACCTGGAGTAATGCATTGGTTACAACAGAAACCTGCACACACTCGGCCCTCGATGGAATGAGTTTGACACCCCTGCATTAAACCGAGGTCCTGACTCACTCATGAAATATCCCGTGGCACAGAAAGAGTAGCGTAGTGGTCTAACATACTCGTATTGGCTGGTCCTTTATGAGTGACTATCACGGTCACGGTTCGAAACCCGACTGTACCAAACGGGCCCTGGCCGAGAGCCCTGATCTGGGCGGTGATTGGCTGTCCGTCCCAGGGAGGGGGGGAGCTGGCATGAGCTCGCCAAGAAGTTCAAAGGGTGTCTCTGGAAAGTAGGTGGGCGAGTTCCGTTTCAGAGGAGGCGTATCATCGCTGGCCTCAGGGAATTAGCTTGATCCAGAGGATGGGCAGCAAGTTCATGGGGGAGGGCAAATCAAAAGAAATAAAGGGTACAATTGGCTGCAAAATTGGGAGAAAAAATCTGAAACAAATTCAAAATAAATAAATGACAACACTGAGTTATGACTACTCTAATAATTGAATGAAAATGTGCTGCCTTCCAAACCTAGCCTTAGCCTGCATCTAGCATGGTTTATTTACCAAAGCAAACTGAGAATGAAAAATATTCTTCTTGCCCCTTCTGCTGTCTTTTGCTTGTGTACTCCTACACATTCTACTGTGTACAGTCTCAGCATCTTCAAGGGAACAATGGACTTTAAACAGGGTCGAGAGTCGAGAGGCTCGTTCGGTAAAACTGAGCAATTTGGTGACAGTTATTCGGTGTTCACCTGGAGGGAATCTCCTCTACAGAAACGATGAAATATTTCTCTGATTGCTCTTGATCTCACTACATTTTTATCTGCAGCTTGCTAAATATTAAGTTCACTGATATGCAGTGAACTTGTGTGGATGATACCGTGTGGATCCTGGGGAAGTATGGCCCTTGGATAACCTTCTTGTTTATTCTTGGCACACACAAAAGCCAGCCATGAGTTGCCTTCTCCCCCAAGAATTTCTGAAAGAAGATTGTTATCAATTAATGTAGAGCCGGAGGCATTGCTACTTTGTCACGACGGAGGTTATTTGATACACACAGTTTCTTACAAATGATCCTCCTCTTTCATCACAGACAGAAAACCTACTGCATTAAAAATTATACTGTTCGGATATCTATTTCTCCCCATATTTAATAGTCTCACTTTCCCATAGTAACGGAGCCTACGGTTTTGTTGTTTTGAAAGACAGTCTTTCTCATCACTGAGTGAAAGGACTTTCATGGAGGGAGAATGCAATCGCTTCCTTATAACTCTCTTCTTCACGTACTGCCTGCCTTACTCCAGTGAGTCCAGAAATGTACACCAACATTAACTGTCACGTCTCGTGTTCGTGTTCCCCATAATTAGGTGTTTTAGTTTATTCCAAGTTTTCCTGGTTGTCCGGTCCGTGTTTTCACTTTCACTTACCCGTTTCCAGTCTTGTCATTGTATTATTGTTTTCACCTGTTCCTCATGTGTCTGATTGCAGTTAGCTGCATTCGTGTTAATTCCTGATTGTTTCTTGTTATGTCTGATGTATTTAGTTGTGTGTTTTCCCATGTTCGTTACCAGATTGTCTCGTCATTGTATTATCGTGTGTCTGATTGCAGTCTCCGGTGGCAGCTGCATTCATGTTAACTCCTGATTGTTTCTCGTTATGTCTAAATGTATTTAAGCTGTGCGTTTTCCCATGTTCATTGCCAGATTGTCTTGTGCTTTGCTCATGCCTACACAACTTTCCAGCGTTCTTTTTGTTTCCTCGTGTTTGTGCTTCCGTGTTCAGTCTTGTCTCAGTCTCGTTCCCGATCCACCTGTTCGTGCTCCTTGTGGTTCCTGCCCTGCTCCTCTCTGTGTTCCCCAGACTGATTCCCTGTTATCAACCTCCGCCTGCCCATTGACCACGTCTTGCCTGCCTCTGACACACCTGAAGCCTGGAACAAACTTTGCCTGTCCCCGACCCCTCTTTGGATTCCTGTATTGCTCCCGTATGAACTTTGCCTGTCTTTGCAATAAAGAACATGATTGCATTCCTTGGTCCGCGCCTGGTTTTCCTACTCCGTTCCTGACAATTAACCTCTAGAAGAACTGGTTGGTAGCACGGGCATTTTGGTTGCAACAAAACTTCTTGATACCTTTTATTTATTTTTTATTTAACCAATCTTTAGCCAGGCAAGTTCATTGAGAACAAATTCTCACTTACAATAACAGCCTGGCCAAGAGGCCAAACACAGCAAAACATAATAAAATTGGACAAACAGGAAATTAAAAACACACACAGGCATTAGAGATAAACGAGACACAGTGCCCATGCATCAATTGTAGCAGGAGCATGAGTCTGTGAAAATGTCCATGATCAGAGATTTAAAAATAGGAACTGATGCAAAATTGTGATCTGAGTGCCGGTAAGCAGAAAAATAACAAACAAACAAACGCACAGGTAATGCGCTGGGCAGCCATCTTGGAAACATACACTGACAAGTTATTTTTGCCTACAGAAATCTGCAAACACTCATATTTTGAAATATTCAATTTGGGATTTGTGACCTTTCATTATTTAAACAGGCATTTCAAACAGCCATGACATTTCAAGGAAAAGCACAATTGAATCAAGAAATGCCCATTTAGCGGTCTAACGCACCACACTTTGGCTGGTCTGGTGTGGTGTGCGCTGCCTGTCTGGGATGCGGTTCGAAACCCGCGTCTCTAGCAGACCGGCCCTGGTCGTCAGCCCGATCGGTTTGGCTGTCCGCCTCGGGGAGGGGGAGGGTGAGCCGGCACGAGTCCGTCGAGGAGCAGGTAAAAGGCGGTGGTAGATTTCCGTCTCGGAAGAGGCGGATAAAAATCGGGCCGGAAATAATGTCTCGCCCTGGAGGACGGGCGGCGGACTCATGGGGGAGGGTGAATTGAGATAAATAGAGGGTATAATTGGTAACCAAAAACAGGGATTTTTTATTTATTTTTTATAAAAATGCCTCATTCTAACATTCCAAAGAGGTTTAACCAATGGTATCCATCAAGGGACAAGTGGCATGCCCCCTCTGCCCTGCCCCCTATTTACATAAATATGTATATGTCCCACCACTGTATCAAATGTCACCAAACCTGTACCAACCAGCACAGTTAATATCACAGTGAGATTGATGGATATATTTATATACGTCTTTATGTATCTCGGATTCAATCATGTTGTGCTGAAGGCAAAACTCACTTCAGAACAGTGTTCCAGGGTAATTTGTACATACACCAGAGTACATTACATTACATTACAGGCATTTGGCAGATCCTCTTATCCAGAGCGACGTACAACAAAGTGTTAACCGTAGTCAAGAACAGTTTAGCTGAAAGCCACCTTAGAGGGAAGTACAGTTCCAGGTGCTAGGAGCAACCACATAGTTAAACTAGGACCCTGTAGGTAAATCTGTAGCCACAATTCAAAGGCAGCAATAAAACAAACAGAGCGGAAAATATCGGCGAAATAATGGCTAAACCTAATACAATACATAAACAAGTAGACAAGAGTGCAATACTAAACAGCTACATCCCTAAGTTTACAAAACCGTATTGAAGAGTATTGAAGACAAACACACAAACACACTTTTTGGCTGTCCGCCCCAGGGGGAGGAGGGGGTGAGGGCAGGAAGGGGCGTCCATGGTCGGGTTCCATCTAAGAGGAGGCGGATCTACCGGCCCGGAAAAATTGGCTTGTTACCCAGAGGACGGGCAGTGGACTCGTGGGGGAGGGCGAATTGAGATAAATAGAGGGTATAATTGGCAACCAAACTGAGAGAAAAAAAACAGGGAAAATTTGAAACTATATATATATATTTTTTAATGTGCTGATTGTCAGCTCTTCTGTAACTCACGCTTTTGTTTTGAGCAGCACAAATGTGTAACCCTGCATGCTTCATGTAAGATGGTTAGTTTGTGTGACTTGGCCAAACACTGCCTAAGTTGCAACTCCTCACTGTTGCAATCTGCTGCCCAAAATTGAGTCCACACTGTTAAATGTTGCTGCACAAAAAACACACACGTTTCTGGTCATTACGTTTTCTGTAAAAAGGATCTTTCCGGAAGTTGATGAGTGTTTCAAAGTAAATGTACATTTTTTATGATTTTTGAGGCCAGGCTAGTTTTGGGGTGTGCACATCGCCAGTTATATCTGCTGTATTGATCTTAAGGGGACACGTTGGGTTGATGCATTTTCACAGAAATACAGACAGTCATACTACAAAGTCTACACATTTATTACCCACAATTCCAAGGGTTATGATGGCTACACGATGAACCAATTAGTGAAGAAAGGCATTATCCCCCAGATCACTTCTCAGGGTAGCAAAGTCCTGTGTATTGTAGATACCAAGTTTAAACAGAGGTACATTGACAGCCTCAGTTGCTTACCTATGAAAGTACAATGCCTAAGGCCATGGGTTTTGCAAACTCCAAGAAGGGCTATTTCCCCACATTTCTGGAACCCTGAGGTCTGTGGAGTGCTCTTTATGATGTAAACGCTGCAAAATGCCCCGTAGCTTAGTAAACAAGGAAGAGAGGAAAGCAGGGGCATTTTTGGGGTGGAAGTCCTTTCAAGGGCTGGCGGATGGCCCAAAAGTCCTGTTCAAAGCTCAATAGCGGCTATGCGTTGAATGACTGTTTATCTGAATAATTAATAATATCAAATCTGAATACGAATCTCGTTCCCGGAGGGCAATGTGAAAATAAAGATTAACTGTTCATTGGGAGAAAATCCCCCAAAATGAATGTGTAGTGAATGACTGTTTTCTGAATAATTACTAAATCAAACCATTTATGTTTTTCTATAACCCCCTGCAGTTAAATTGTTCACTGAAGGAGTCCATTTATGTTTTTCTATCCTGAGAAATTGTTCATAAGAGTCCATAAGAATAATTGCCAGCACGCGATAGCTCCATCTACTATGGGGTTCATTGTCCAAACACTTGTGTTGGGCTCAAGACTACTGCTCAAGTCGGATAATTGCTTATTATGGGATTGCACAAGTTTGTCATGCACAAGTTTGCAACAGAATGGATGTTTTTTACATTTTACATTTTAAGCATTTAGCAGATGCTCTTATCCAGAGTGACTTATAAGATGTGCATTAATACATTACATTTACATTTACATTTACATTTTAGGCATTTAGCAGACGCTCTTATCCAGAGCGACTTACACAGTTTTACATTTCTTTACATACAATCCATTTATACAGCTGGATATTTTACTGAAGCAATTCAGGTTAAGTACCTTGCTCAAGGATACAACGGCAGTGCCCCACCTGGGAATCGAACCTGCAACCTCTGAGTTACAAGCCCAGCTCCTTAACCATTATGCTGACACTGCCGCCTAATACCTGGTAAGATCAATCATAGTTCGCGCAAGAGATCAGTGCAGTAATACAGTAATAGACATCATTGTTGGCACATCATTGTCACCAGGAAAGAAAAGGTTAGTAATTTTTATTTTATTTTTTTTTTTTGTTTGAGAAAGTTTTAAACAAGTATACATATACGAAAAGCAGTATTAAACATGTAAGCAGTGGTGATGACAATGAGTTAGATGTACAGATTTAAGTGGTAATGGAGTCTGAAGAGGTGTTGAAGTCTGCACTATTTTTCCAGTCTCTGAGATAACAGTTGGGATAGCTTTGCCGGTTTATTTCGACCGTTGCCACTGTTTTTTGGAAGCTGTGCTGTCCACAATTAAAGGCTCAGATCTTTCCCCTGATTCCTATTCATGTGAGCCCCTTGATCAGGTCGAACGGAGGCCAGACACAGTTTAGTCCTGAACGGGCTCCCGGACTTCAGAGTGCCTGTCAGCTTTTCCGCTTTGTTCAGTGCTGACCTACTTAATGCCAGAGTCTGGCTCCATCTCTGACTCTGGCAATTAGTCCTTAAGGCTGCTTAACCTTTTTTAAGTTTGAGAGATTAATGGTTGTGCCGCTAGAGAGGGAGGGAGAGAGGGAGAGAGAGAAAAAGCTGCCAGAGACCTGCCATCGAAAAGGGGCATTCGTCATCTCTCCTTTCCTATCTATCTAGGCTGTACTAGAAGTTATAATTTGAGTGACATCTCTGTTTAAGCACATATACCACTTACAGTTGTGACCATTTACTGTACTCCACATTGTTCAGAATTTAAACTTGATATCTGGCTTTAATTTCTTTACATCAACACGTTTTGTTTATGGATTATTATACGTGCAGAAACTGTGAGCAGACATCTTTGTGTCATTGATTCTTGTACATTTATGTATTTTTTTTTGTTTTGTTTTGTTTTGTTTAAGATTTTTCCCTGTTTTTCTCCCAATTTGGTAGCCAATTGCACCTTCCATTTATTTCATTTAACCCCCCCCCACACGGGTCCGTCACTCGACTACTCGAGGCAAGCCAATTCTCCGTGGGCTTTTCTTCTTTTCTTCTCCGCTTTTCCTTGGAACTCACCCACCCACCCACGTTCTGGAGACTCCCTTTCCGTGCTTCTCGGCGGACCCGAGCCGGCTCACCCTCACCCCTCCCCCTGGGGCGGACACCCAAATGCCGCCCCCGCTCAGGCTGACGACCAAGGCCGGTCTAGTAGAGACGCAGGTTTCGAACCGCGTCCCTGACAGGCAGCGTACAGCACACTGGACCAGCCAAAGTGTGGTGCGTTAGACCACTACGCTATCCGCCACCCTACATTTATGCTTTAATTATTGTGGCATCACAAGGGGCAGCCCAGGGAAATGGCTGCCTGCTCCTTTAAATCTTGTGATCCACTAGAGCCATAGGAACTACATTTCCCAGCAGGCTGCAGTCCCACACCTGCCCACCAGCTGAATTTAATCAATGAATTGGCACTGCTGGCAGCTGAATGGAATTGTGGAGTGAATAAAAGGACTGATTGTGTCACATTGAGGTGGGACAGAGGTTGGAAAGCAATAAGCCATGCTGCAGGTGGCATGCCCTGGTTTATCAATGTTTGAGTTATTGTTTGAGAAGATTCTTTAGTTGTGCAGTGATGAATTGAATGTAGAGTCGGGCACTCGCTGAGCAGGAAGCTAACGGGAGCCGATACAAGAGACAGAGAGAAGAGTTGTGGAAAATACTATTAAAACGGTGTGTAGGTGGCTTGTTGCTCTAAGGCAGGGTGTCTCAATCTTTTTCCGGGGGGGCCAGTGTGGGTGCTGAGACCAGTTTTGTTCTAGCCCAGCACTAAACAACTGATTAAACTAATCAAGGTCTTGATTGTAGACCATGATTGGTGCATTAGTTGAATCAGGTGTTTTAGTGCAGGCCTCTGGTCAAAAGCCCCCCTGGCATCGCACCCCACTATTTGAGAAACACTGCTCTAACGCAAGGCTATGCCAGGGGTGGGCAATCTGGTCCTGGAGGGCCGGTTTGTATGCAGGTTTTTGTTTCTACCAATTACCCTCCCTATCTAGCTATGAGAGTTAACTTCTAAACCAGTCCCGGGCAATTGGGATCTGAATCTGATGGAGGATCAGTGGTGGCATCATCAATATCTGATGTCAGATTCTGAGTTTGTGTCATACTCTGATGATGTGAGACACAGAATAAACCTATTAGGCATACCCTGCCCTAGTATCAGTGCCTATACTGATGAAATCTTACTGGTCTCATACTCACTGCCTGAGAGCTCAATGTTGGAGGTGTTTTCCCACCCCATGCCCGACTCCACATAACATCCTGAACGTTCTAAGAAAGTAGGAAAATGTATAAATGGGCATATAAAAACCATATGTAAATAACCTGGTTCTGTGTGGCTCAGTTGGTAGAGCATGGCATTGGCAACGTCGAGGTAGTGGGTTAAATTCCCACTGGGACCACATATACTGAAAAATGTATGCACTCACTACTGTAAGTCGCTTTGGATAAAAAGCATCTGCTAAATGGCATATAATGTATATTAAAACAGGCACCATATTACTTATCAAGGATGTATATTGATAGAATTGGTGTATCTGTTTCAAATCATATCATGTGACTTTCATATCAAGGACCTGCCAGCAGTAAGTTAGTCTCAGAAGCACGCCTGAACAAATTAGATTTAATCTCATATAAGTGCTGATCAGAACGATCCATTAATGTAAACATTGTGAACATTAAGAACATAAGAATGCGTAATGAGGAGAACGAGCCGTTCGGCCCATCTAGGCTCGTCATGTCCTAATCTAAAGAGTATCTAGTACTGCATCTAGTCTGGATATATTAAATATTTTATTTAATTGTTGATCAGAGAATACATGTTTTACTAGCTTGCTAATATTAGCTGCCCGTTCCCTCCGTGTTGTGGCATTGCAGCCTAGGCTAGCTTCAGATAGCTAGCAGGTGGCTACGTTTTCTGTGTGCAGTAGGTGCATGAAATCCTAAGTGGCTGCAAACATCATCGTGTGCTCTTCTCTGTGTCCACACTCAGAAGAAAAGTAAATCCAGTACTGGTGGCTCCTGTGCTCCGGTTACATGTGAAAGAACGTTCCTTCCAGTCACAAAGCGAAGGGGCTCGCTTATAGTATAAAGGCATTTAGTTTGCGGAGGACTTGTTCGGCTGAACTCACCCTAAAAAAAATATATAATAAATAAAAACGTTGGCTTCTTTTGAAGTGCACTGCATCCTTCAGAGTGGAGGGAGACCCTTGAATTTGCCAACGACACCGAAAAGCACTAGACATAATTAAATGCAGGCAGCAGTAAAGCAGTAAAGACAATTATGGGCACAATCCCCAGCGGTCTCTCTCTCTCTCTCTCCCACTCTCTCTCTCTCTCTCTCTCTCTCTCTCGCTCTCTGTCTCTCTCTCTCTCTCTCTCTCTCTCTCTCTCTCTCTCTCTCTCTCTCTCTCTCTCTCTCTCTTCTCTCTCTCTCTCTCTCTCTCTCTCTCTCTCTCTCTCTCTCTCTCTCTCTCTCTCTCTCTCTCTCTCTCTCTCGAGTGACGTGATTAAAAGGAGCCCAGGGGAGGAGACGACATGTTTAATGTTTTTCATCCTGATGCAGAAAAGTGAACCACCCCCCCCAAAAAACACACCGACCACCTGACACTTCCTGCACATCTCAGACCTGCGTTACTTTGGGGAGTTCTAAAAGTGAAGCACAGTTGAAGTGAGAACATTTAGCCATGGGTGTTGAATGAACTACAAAAGCGGGGGAGAGAGAGAGAGAGAGAGAGGTGAAGAATTATGCACAGTCTTCTAATGAGAAACTGGGACAGTGCTGCACTTAAAGAAGTCAATTATTGACTTGAATTAGTGGCGTACTTCCCATTTGTACTCGAAAGTAGAATTCAGGTGGAGAGAGTTGCCGGGTTCTGGGTCGTTAGTTTTACAGGCGCACGCAGAGTAATGAGCAATTCATCCTGGACTCCGGCATTCCAGTGTCCCAATAATCCACACCTCAGTCCTGCACGTTAATTACGTGCCTAGGGCCCATCATCGCGTTCGACAGCCCTGTCGACACACACACACACACACACCTCCTTGTTGGGCGCCAGATTGTGAAATGTATCAGGACCACTCGGATGTGCTGTTGGTGGTATTTCGTAAAGCTGCTTGGAAGATTTCGTGTCGCAGTCTCGTGTTGAAACCTGAGGGTGGAAAAGGCAGAAGGTCGCACACTCTTACGTAAACCCATTGGCAATCGCTTTCTCTGAGGAAACGAATGTTAAGGGTTGTTGTGTTTAGACAAAGAACACCATATTTCTGTATAACTGTGCTGCACAGGGCGGTGGTGGCTTATGCTATTGGTTGATGCCACTTAATCGGGTGCCTCTAATTGGCCCCTGTGCCAGGCACCCCTAGAGCAGTGGTTGGTAGCTGAGAAAGTCCAAGCTTGCTTACATTAACAAATCATCCCTCTACCTTCTACTCTGATGACTACAGACTAATCTGTGATAGTGATAATATTTATATCCTGTGTTCACTAGTATAGATAGTGTTCACCCTCCTCCATATTTACAATTGGCTCTTTGTAGCTAGCACTATGTTATCGTAACCTAGGCCATCTGCTGAATTTACCAAACAAACATTTTTATACACACTTGATATAAATTACACACATACAACACCACTAGGTACTTATGTACTGTTGTTATAATTCCTTACTTCCTCTAATTCTTATATTACATTAGCCAGCCAATGGCAGTGTACCTGCAAAACAGCAGCAGTGGTGTCAGGTGATATGAACTGGGCGATGAGTGAGTCTCAATATTTACATTGTCACTTCAGCCACAGTCTGTCTTGGTGCCCTCTGCAGGTGGGGAGTGTGACTACACTCATAATACTTCCAAGATTTTCGTAATTATCATTCGATTTTAACACAACGCGCAAAAACATGAGGCCATGAAAAAAATTGAGGCCACGACCTTGGTTGCCTAATAGGTAGCAACTGCTGTGCACACATACACACAAGTCAATTTATTAAACAACAAGATGCTGAAAAATTGATTCACGCCTTTGTTTCATCAAGGTTGGACTATTGTAACTCTGTCTATTCTGGTTGCCCAAAAAACGCTTTAAGGAGCCTCCAGCTCGTTCAAAATGCGGCAGCCAGAATCCTCACTAGAACGAGACGCACCGAGCACATTACCCCTATTTTATTTACTCTGCATTGGCTTCCTATTGAGGCTAGAATTGATTTAAAAAATTATTTGTAACTTTTAAAGCCCTACATGGACTGGCGCCGGGGTATTTGTCCGATCACTTCGGCCATATATTCCGGCGCATGCCCTCCGGTCGCAGGATGCGGGGTTATTAGTTGTCCCGCCCGTGGCCAAAAAAACAGTTGGAGGTAGGGCTTTTTATTTTAGAGCTCCTTTTCTATGGAATAGCCTCCCCATCTCTATTAGGGAGGCTGATTCCATTAATGTTTTTAAATCCAGACTCAAGACATACTTATTCACTAAATTTTATGGCTGAGTTTGGCGCACACATATGCGCACACACACACATTATATTAATTTGAACATACACAGTTTTTTTTTAAATTATATTAATTTGAATACATTTTATTTTTGCTTTGTTTGCAGTTTTTATTTTATTTTGCCGGGAACTGTTTTCTGTTAAGCACTTGATTTGAGACTGAAATGGGTCTGTTTTGCATCTATTGATCCTGGGGCTCTTGAAAAGTGATTTTAGCAAAATGACATTTTTGCCAAAATCCTGGGTTATTATTATTATTATTATTATTACTACACAAAATGACTGGCATATCAGTCTCCAGACTCTAACCCAATCAAAAATCTGTGGTTTGAATTGAAGGGGGTTTTCTAAAAGCACAGACCTAAATATCTGAAGGATCTTGACAGATTCTTTATGGACTAATGGGCAAAGATCCCCCAAATCTCATAAAACACTATAGAAGATAATTCAGTAGTGTCATCCTTGTGAGGGGAAGGTGCACAAAGTACTGAAAACAGGGCTGAGAATAATTGTCACACGTACCATTTTGGGGGAAAAAATGACTTGTTCAACAAAATATTTTTCCCTTACCAAGTATATTAGTATAAAAGAACGTAAGTTCCACATTTTTCAAGCATACAATATTGCTCATTACCTGTATTGTAATGCAGAGGCCATGAACAACCAGAGGTCATGACCTTGGTTGCCTAGCTACAGCCATGCCAAGATGGTCACACGCTCAAGATCTTCTCCAGGCCCTAGTAATAAGGTAGTTGGCTATATTGTGTCACTCTTGGGTAAATGCAACTGGTAATATGTATTATCCCTTTCATTAAATATTACACTAAAATGTCACACAGAGGCAATTAAGAGTAACAATAATCATAAATCGAAATGTCCACCCTAATAAAATCATTACAACAAAAGCTGTGAAATAAGCTGCTTTTGAAACAAATCAATAACTTTAACTCCTGAAATGTGAACTATAGCTGTTTTGTTAATTGCTTATTGAACATGTGTCTCATATAAAATGGTTATAAATATCGGCCCAGACAAGACACCACACCGAGATGAAATGCTTAACAATCCAGCAATTACCGTTGGAAGCGGTTGGTTTAATAAAAGTAGCACATTAAGGCACAGCAGTAATCTTTGTGAAAACGTTGAAAATAAATGAATAAAATAATCATTCGAGATCCCCCTCGATACTGTGGAATACAATTTCCGACTTTCTATTCCCAATCGTAATTGTAAATATTAGTCACCTGTTACAAGATGTCCTGACAAATTGTATTTTGGTGTAATAATTTGATAACAATTGGTCTTCAAAAGAGAATTTGTACAGCGGCTCTGAAATTGGTTTGTTATATTAATTGGCCGTAACCTCAGGCAGGGTACTTCTGAGGTAACCCGGGTTTTAATCAGAAATGGTCATCAATGAATCGGGCCAGGGTGTTCATAATGAAAATACACTGTTTGTTGTGGGCTCCATGTCTCCAAAGGGAAGTTAGGTGTTTACCAACAAAATATGATCCGCCTCCTTGGAGAAAACATTGAAGAAGCTGAGCTAAAGAAACGGTGTAAATGACTGCCATAGTCCTGTTTATGATTTATGAATTATTATTGAATTAGCAATGCGACAAATTCATTTGGCACCCATATTTCTGCAGACGTATATGCAGGGTTTAAGTACACCACATACCTATACCACACTGAAAGTTTGGCACATTTCAGGGTTTCATACAAAGGAAAATCACAATGACCATGGATGCTCAGTCCAAAGATTTACTTCTAACCTTCTGACCTCTTGTAAATGCCCAAAATTCAGATACAACTTACATACAGTCACATGACAACAAAGCCCCAAACTATTTTGCATGATTGTTTTCTTATCCTTTTTAATATGCTTTTCTGCAAACATCATCATAAATGCCACCATGCCAACATTATTAATTCACACCATTAATCTTTTCTGCCTAAATGTATCTACTAATGGGATATTTTTAACATATTGATTTATTGGCAAATATATTGGTTTGGGTATGTATTGGTTTAACACAGGATAAATTAATAAATGATTGGATGATCAGCATATTGTCATACAACAGAATGCAGATGAGCTCTTGTGTGGGTAATATGATTGTCAAATATGCACTGGTATGATGTGAATATGTAATGGTTTGTTGGCACATTTATTGGTTTCATTTTCATATGCATACCTTGGTTTGCTAGCATAACCGTATGAGATTGCAGATGTGTGTATTGAGGCAGTGCAGTGTAATGGTTAGGGAACTGGGCTTGTAACCAGAGGTTCGAATACAGGTGAAATTCACAGGTGGGGTACTGCTGTTATACCCTGGAGCAAGGTACTTACAGTAGCCTGAATTGCTTCAGTAAATATCCAGCTGTATAAATTGATAGTATGTGAAAATGTAGGCTGTGTAAATCTCTATCTCTATATGGTTAATTTCAAGTAGTGACCTCATGTGCTAACTGGGTAAATTAATAGAGAAGCAGAATACAGAATATTGGCAATGTGTTACTTAATTCTGTTACGTTCAATGATTTTAATGGCAATTTCAATGGGAAATCTATGTCTCACAATTATAAGGTACTTATCCCCCCAAAAAACTTTCCAAGCAAAACAAAAGCACGTACTGTATTACAAGCACTTTGATCTAAGTCCACCACTGCCAATGGCCCAGGTCTGTGTGATTTTCCTCCGATTGTCCGTTTGATATTCACAACCAAAACACAGAGCAAACACAAATGTGTCCATTGTCTTTGAGGTGTTCTGAATGGGTTGCTGGAAGTCAAATTCATCCCACGACATCATAGCTTCCACGAAACAACCCAAATTGTATTCCCCAAAATGACACATTTCTGTGCATAACAATATCAAAACAATTTGCAGAGGTAACCTCAAAACTTTTATTTTTGTGTTCCATGTTTTAGTTCTACTGGTGGAGTAGCCCACCAATCTATGGCTGCATGGTGACACTCCTGGCCCAAAACCAAACAGACACACAGGGCGAGAAACACAGGGGATTGGGAGACGAGTCCCTAATTCTAACAGTCCAAAGACTCTAGTGAAGCGAATATCCAAAAATGTTACACACAAGAAATATATTTCCCATGTAAATGGTAATAGGATTACTGTAGTTCCTAATTATTATACAAACATTGATATCATAAATATTACTGTAATGAATATTAAAAGGGGGGCGTTGTTCCTGTGGTTTTTGATAACTTGCTATTGAAGTGTAAATATACCCATTTCATTCACTATGAAACATCCTCCTCAACGCTATGCAGCTTACCCCCCTCTGGCACGGCGCGGGCTCCAGTATATTTCACTCCACTCTGTGCAGTCGCACAGGCCCGGCGCGCCAGGTGTGACCTCCGTCACAAAGAGAAGTCGGAGGAAGTGCAAAATGAAAAATACACCCGATAATCAGGTTACCTTGACTCCAATTTTCAAAAACGAGCAAAAACGGGGGTGCAGAGTTTATCGGAAGCCGCTCATCTTTGAAGAACGGGTTTCACAATCTCACCCCTGCCTTGCACCGGAGTGCATCGGTACCATTCCAGCAGAAGGATAATTAGATTTCCGGAAATTCAATCAGTTCAGATGATTCTTCCCCGCCAGATGAGAGCGTGGCTGAATATCGTCAATTTCAATAACAAAAAATTAAGCCATTAGGGTTTGTGGCACTCGTTTCGCCGAGATTTATGCATTAATCAAAAAAAAAAAAAAAAAAAAAAGATTTACGTGGGAATATAAAGTGGAATTGAGAAGTAATGCCTTCTGCATATTTTACTGACTGGGGACCTTGGAAACATCCATCTGTTGCTAGACGATAGGGAGATGTTCATCATCCTCGAGATCCTACTCTGTACGGAGAAACTCAGAGCCCAGAGGGGAAACCTTCCTACTCCAGAAAATCTACAAGCTTATCAATTACAGCCATTGTGTTCACCCTCAGTCCAGATTACCTGAGAAAATCCACACAAGTAATCACCAAGAACATACTAATGATTTTTTTTTTTTGTATTTCCAAATAAACTCTTGAAATGCACAGGAAGGCAGTACTTTGTGAAATCGGGTCATTTCATAACTGTGCTGTCTTAGGAAATGTTTATTCATTTGTTTATTTAAATCAATGCTAATGTAGCATTTCCAGAAATCTCTGCTGTCAGGTTGGGAAGAGTGGCCTTCTTTCTCTTTGACAGGTTTTGGTCACAGCTGTGAGAAAGTAAACAGGAAGTTAGTTTAATTTCCTGGTGCCGATGAGGAATCGTTCGAAATGACACAACAGGGCACAGGTATGAATGACACACACTACACTTTCACAAAGTTTCCTATATTGAATATATTTTTTTACCATTGAATAAACAATACTGCAGTTACAAAATATTTAGGACATGTTGTCCTAGTTCTAAAGAATTCGTTTGAGATTTTATCTACTTTGAGTTTGCTGCTGTAGCCCTGTCACTGCCGTATTGTCACAGGGCTCGCCAGGTGGTCGGGTTCCGTCAGCAAACTCACAATTGGCTTGTTACCCGGAGGATGGGGGGGGGATTGACATGAAAAATAGAGGGTATAATTGGCAACCAAATTGGGAGAAATTACACGTGCAGCTTTAACTCTACAGCGGAGGTTCACAACTTCAGTGAATGAGGGCTGCAGTCTAAGAGTTAGAAAAACAAGAATAAGGATTTTATACCAATCAGACAAGGACTAATAACTATATATATATATATATATATATATATATATATATACACTACCGTTCAAAAGTTTGGGGTCACCTGCTGGAAACTATTTTTATCTCATAATTGACAATGCTTTACACCGTATACATTTCTGTAAATACTTTAAAATGACAAAAAACACATGTAACAATGAACAAAATGAACATCAAAGAAATGTTCAAGAAAATTATATTGAAAATTGAATCTTGGATTCCTCAAAATAGTCACCCTTTGGCTTGAGAATAGCCTCACAAACAGTGGCCATTCGGTTAATAAGTTTTAGCAGGAAATCACCCGACATGTTTTCCCAGCTATCCTGCAGCAATTCCCAGAGAAACTTGTGGGTTGCTTTGCTTTGACTCTTCCTTTCCAGTTTGTCCCATACAAGTTCTATGGGATTGAGGTCTGGACACTGGGCAGGCCAGGTCTTTAGTTTGAGTTGTTGTTCACATTCCTCCTTCACCAGATAGTTCTTGCACAACTTCAAGGTGTGTTTCGGGTCGTTATCTTGCTGAAGAATGAAGGAGTGCCCGATTAGCCATAGTCCAGATGGAAGGTGACCCCAAACTTTTGAACGGTAGTGTATATGTGTGTGTATTATAATATATATATTATTGGTGAAGTGAAAACAAATCACTCGTACTGGTAGTTTAGCTGGTCCTTTTTTTGAGGCAGCTTGTTTATGTATGATGCTGTAGCAGGGTGGCAGGGGTGGCTACCATGCCAGGTGGTGAGTGGATGAAAGGCAAACCAAAAACAGAGTTTCAATAGGCCAATGGCCAGTTTATTATATTAATACTTTTACAAAATAAAACAAACCACAAAAATTTTGAGTTAAATCAAAAACTATTCACTAGAGGGGAACAGTAACAAAACCCCAACACCTCTCCCCAGCCATGGCAGGCTGTGCTTTTATAAAGGCCTAACGAAGGCAACGGCTCACAGCTGAGTTGATTGCTCATTAGCTCAGGTGAGCCTGCCTGTAGGTGAGGCCGCTGCTGTCCAAGGCCCTGTAGTCCTCTCCAGGCTGTGGGAGGGAACAGGAACACCTGACAGCAGCCAGAAGAGATGTGCAGCCCTCTCCACTCCTCCCTCCACCTCTCCCAGTGCCACAGATGTGTGCTTGACATCCATACTGTCCAATTAGCAGAGATACCAAGCCCTTCCACAGGGGCCCAAGCCATCAAGAGATGACACTGAAATGGTGCAGGTCAGGATAGCGTTGAGCCATACGTGTACTTTCTCTGTACAATGAGCTTCGTTAGATGGGACAAAATGTGACAATTGCATGAGGTCTTACCTTTAACTTGCAGAAGACCTTGCCGGATTAAATTTGAAGTCTCATCACATGGTTAGAAAATATATTCTTTAATTGTTGTGATCATATGCCAGTTCACTGTACCGAAAGCGCAGTGGTGAAACGAAACGAGGGGAAGAGGCTGGAGTTTTCTAACAGAGGAGGTGAGATTTGTCATAATTTTAAAGATAAAATTACTCATAAAAATATTTTTTCTCCCCTGCCAGATACTAGCTCAAATTAAAAGAGAATTGTCCGGGATTGCTGCAGTGGTCTGCAGCCATCACATCGATAGCACACAGCAGAGAGATACAGAAGAATACTCTTTCAATCCGTCTGAGGGAACTGCATGGGGTTATTGATGTTGGTCCTGTGATGGATCGAGCGTGTGGGGGGTGCTTAGGGACACAGAGGTGGTGTAAAAATAATCTTCGCCGTGGTGCAGACAAGTGGAGATCGCGGTCCAGCTCTCCCTCCTGGCCTCCAAACCCCTGCAGCGCGAAACAGATTTTGCTCATATAGTACAATTTAAGAAACGTCTCAAGACCAAGCAGAAGCCCAGCAAAGCTCCAATAATCTGTCTTTGATTGCAAAAGAATGCAATTCTGCATTTTTCCCCCCCTCTCTTTCCAGTTAAACTAAGCTGTAATACTGGAATCGGAAAACAAGTAACTTTTTAATATACAGTGCACCCCTGACATTGATTCATGCCACACTGTAAAAGATTAAAAGAGGTAATTTATCGATTACGTGCTTGAAATTACTGATGCCCTTCACGGGCAAGGAAGATCTCAAAGCTAGCATCTCCACGCTCTTCTCTCACCGTGGAGGATTTGCCGAAGTCCCTTCATAGCAGACAGAAGACCTTCGACATTTCCCCATCTGCTGGGTATTTGCGAGCGATGCAAGCATTCGTCACAAACCTGTGATAACATGCTCACCCGCGCACCTTAGCCTCTCTCCCCAACCTCACATGGCCCCCCTTTCAAACAGTCGATTTGCACAATCCTCCACGCGCCTCTGTCCAAAACCAATTCCTGCCACGCTATCAATTTAAGAAATCACACACGCACAAAGATGCGGCTCTCATAGCGCGACTCTGTATCCCGACTCGCAAAC
This sequence comes from Aldrovandia affinis, assembly GCA_029706075.1. Taxonomy (NCBI): domain Eukaryota; kingdom Metazoa; phylum Chordata; class Actinopteri; order Notacanthiformes; family Halosauridae; genus Aldrovandia; species Aldrovandia affinis. The sequence continues at coordinate 2,893,282 of JAINUG010000128.1, forward strand.
ACAGCTGGCTGTTGATATAGTTATCAAACCCCTTGGGGACGCTTGAGAAAAATCTATTTCTCCTCCCTGTCTAATCTCTATCTCTCCGTCCAGGCCCCTGCGCAAGCTCTGCCTGAATTAGATATGGTGTGCGCCGGAATTCGGGTGCAATCTGCTCGTGGTTCCGCTCCAGAGTTCCGTGTGTGCGCCCCGTGCCCCATGCCACTGTGAATGAATAAGTAATGTAGGAGAAATAGGGAGTGAAATCATGTGAAGTCCCACAGGAAGTGGTAAGGGGGGGGTTACTCAAACATGTGTGCATGATGCATCCCTTCAGATTACACGGATGAGAATGAGAGTTCATCCAAACTCATTCCGCAATCGTTTTGTCGTTTGTAGTTCAAAGGGAAAATATCCGCTGTGTGCATGTGTCTTCGAGCAATCAGACAGGAACATTCCTCACATACACATAGTGGTATTTTATAGGCTATTGCACAGAAATTATCCCTGGTTTTGTTGATTTATTACACGGGTACTGTGACTTTTTAAATAAAAGTGTATTTTCAAAATGTTTTATTGACCGACATTTTCTAAATGTTTTATTGAAACAGTCAGAAATGCATTTTTCCTACTCCTACTTTTCATGCTGTTTAATTTGAACTCTTTAAACGATTATCAGCGGTGCACAAGTACAGATTCTCCCAAAACATCTATAAACATGGATCGTTTAAGCAATATAATTTTCATTGTCTACCGAACATCCAAAATATCTTACTCTTCAACTCCCAAGTTCTGCCAGTGGGAACGTTTTGGTGAAAAACAGCAGCGAAAGAGATACATCGGAGCCTTGTCAACTAAACTTTGGGCTTCATGATGGTCTAAATGATTCCTGGTTGTTTGCGGGGCTGTATATAGTAATTGCAAGCAATAAAACCTGAGAGCGTTCACTCCACACTGCAAAGGAAGGTGATTTACCATTTGCCATTTTATGCTCGATGAAAACACAACGAAATACGGGCAAAGGAAATATTTCATAAGAGCTAAAGTATCACCAGAATAACACGTTTGTAGCTTTTTGAGCAAACCACTTTGAACAAAGCCCTCAGATAGCCTCTAATGTAATTAAAATGATTTCTTAATCTTTAGAAGCTCGCTTCGTCATCGTTGTGCAAGCATTGCCTTCTGAGCTGTTATTGTACAGTTGTGGAAAAGGAATTTTCATCCAAATCACGTGGGATAATCCGTGATGTCGGATGTACGGGGATCTGATATGCAGGATTATACTCTAATAATATAAACCTTTGGTAAATGGTTATGAAACACAAACGGTAAGGAAGGATGGGGGACATGAACTGGATTTATCTGTCATTGAAAATGGTTTCGTTTGGTACATTTATATCTGCTTGTTAGTAGACAACAGTGGTAGCAGTGTCAGTGTAGTATAATGGTTAGAGAACTGGGCTTGTAATGGAAAGGTTGTAGGTTCGATTCCCAGATGGGGCTCTGCTGTTGTACCCTTGATCAAGGTACCTAACCTGAATTGCTTCACTAAAGAAATGCGTAAATCGCTCTGGATAAGAGTGTCTGCTAAATGCCTGCAATGTAATATAACGACAGGAGTCAGATTTGACACTGGGTTGAGGAAGGAAGCCTTGCATTTGATGGATATCCTTTTCTTTTTAATTAGTTTTATAATTGTGAGTCATTTAATGTGATTTATTCTCGGCAGCTTTTGTAAAAGAAAAAAAAAGAAGTAAATAATAAAAAATAAAAAAATAAATTACACTAAATATGATTTCGGCAATGAAATACCTCTTATTCAATTCAAAGGCAGTCGAGAGTGCGCCTTGCACCAGCACTTTCCTCTCTCCCGGCTGTCACGTTGATTACGCTGAAACATGACAGATGGGGTCTGCTGCGCGGAGTTTCTTCAGGCAAAGTGTTTGGAGTCAAGGTAATTTCTGCACTCCGTGTACCAGGGATTCCCAGAGAGACCGTCGTGGCCAGCCAAGCAGCGTACGGTTGGCCTCTTCATCTTCCAATTACGTACCTCATTTCTGGCTCCCCCACCTGACTTGTTGCAATCAATCAAGGATAGAAGGACGCGTTAGAACGGAAAAAGAGCTTCGTAGTAGCTGAGAATGTTAAAAATCCCATGTCCGTGAACCCGAGGTGTCTTGCACTTCCGTTGGGACTTGGCAATGGCGTACAACTGTGTTTCTGTCTCTGTCAGAACCCCTTGGCATGCCGCATTGGTGTCAGAAGTGGGATAGTACGTGTCTTTTTTTCCCGTCCCGTGCCTTCATTCAAATGGAGCCTTCAAGGTCTTAGGTCTGTTATTTAGTGGCGGTATGTACGAAGATTCTAAGAGCAGGAGTGTTGATCTAGGACCAGTTTAGCCTTTTAGCTCACAATGGATATGGTTAGGGTATGGACAGGGAAACCTGATCCTAGACCAGGCCGCAGGTATACATTATTTCTCACATATTAAGTGCAGATTGTTGATAGAGGTCAAAACCTCTTGGATACAAGGACTCTGTGTCAGCTGATGTTCATTAAGTTGGTAGGCTGGGTGAGAAGATGAAAATATCCCCCCCTCCATACTGTAAAAGAGGGGGGGGGGATCCACAAGCTTGTCTAAAATGGGCACCTGCGCAAATCCCCAAAATGAATCGCACAAATAAAATATAGCCACTGGCGTCCTCTGTTCTGACAAGTTTCCTCTTTGCCCAAATTATACCTTACACATGTAAAAACATTTGCATGCATCCCCAAGGAGGCAATTAGTGAGTTTGGGATCTAAATTCATCAAAGATGCATGACTAACACAAAAGACAAATGTATGTACAAATTCAAGTGAGGCAAGGCAACGTGAGGTGTTGCCAATTTGCAGTTCGCTGGGCCCTGGTTGTATAAAAATATAACAACATTAGACAGGAAATAAAGTTTAAATTCAGCCAATGCTACTGCATCAGGGACTACCCGAGCCCAAGACAAATTCACATTGCGATTTTTATTATGGCTTGAAATTACATTTTATTCATGCTGAATCAGTCTATTAATAATTGAGTTTACCGTTATAAAGTATTAATGTCAGGGAGCACTTTTTTATACTGCTTATGCATAATCAGTACATGGTTGTACAAGCATACAACTGATACAATTCTGTCCACAGTATTACCCAACACGGTTTGCCAGTGTTGATATAAAATGCTGACTGAATTCTGTATTGTTGCATTTGCATTCTGTAAAAAACTTTACTTTTTTTTTTTTTTTTTTCCCCAGATAGTTTTATTTGTCACTCACTGTCCTCAGAGTGTTTCTGTTAGCATGCACTCTTCTGTAAACTGGGTGTCAGCACCAAATAATGATAACGTTTACCAGTAATTGGCTTTAGGCCAAAAAGCCTAAATGAATTGTTATTAATTATTATTAGTTCGAATTAGCTCTGATGCCTCTCCCCATTAGGGCCAACAGCTTGGCCTACTCTCTGAAATTTATATCGCTGGCTAATGCAGAAAATGTTCAGGTTAACACATGTTAACACACGCACTCATTATGTCCAACTAAAGGAACATTTTATTTGTATTCCCATAACTGCATTACAATAAACCAGTTTGTAGCACAGGAGAGTAAAGGATAAACCACAACTGTGATTTTTTTCAGATCCTGTGGCCGCCAGTCAAATCCAGCCCCAGGCCCCAGATCTCTTAAGTTAATCAAACATGGATCTAAAACGCTAATGAATATATATGAGCTGGGCTTAATTTGCCAATTTACGTAATTAACTTCAGTGATATTACCTGTGTGGAAGACGTCAGGTCGATAATTACAATTACAAAAGCACTCACGAGTTAACACACAACAGAGGTGGTTGAATGTCGCCAGCAGAAGTCCTTGTAGCAATACGTCCCGTCTGACTGACTTTCGATAGGAGCCAACAGCTGTTCCATGCTGTGGGCCATAGGAAGGCGATACTTTGATATATTTATATTTTTAAATATATTGTGGCATCCCAAGGGGCCCTCTGAAAAAGGTCTGTGAGTGTGCCCCCACCCCAAGGGACACTAAAATATATATAAATATAAATATATATAAATACAATATTTTTAAATAATTTGTTTCAGATTTTCTCCCATTTTTCTCCCAATTTAGTAGCCAATTACACCCTCTATTTTTCATGTCAATCCCCCCCTCGTATTGTGAGTTCGCTGCCGTAGCCCTAAGGCTGGCAGTGATAAAGGCGAAGTATCGCCTCCTTCGAGCCGGAACCCGCCAAGCCGTCGACTGTAACTCCGGTACACAGGGCCACTCCTATACGCAGCGATCTCGTATCGGCTTCCCTCCCCCCTCCCTGGGGCACACTGCCAACTGCCGCTCCCCAGTGGCACTCCCGGCCAGAGACGACTCTGGTAGTCGAACCTTCGTCGAACCACGTTCGCAGTGGCCAGTGTCGAACGTTGTAACCGCTAGACCACACGGGAGGCCCCTTAAAATATATTTGTATTTATATATGATACTTTGAGCAGCATGTCATTTTTGTCCCTCAAGTTAAGGCTTTGTGATCCTGAGCTGTTAAAAGTAGTCGTCATGTGGGCGGCGGATGGTGTAGCGGTCTAACGCACCACACTTTGGCTAGTCCGGTGTGGTGTGCGCTGCTTGTCAGGGACACGGGTCGAAACCCGTGTCTCTACCAGATCGGCCCTGGTCATCAGCGCTGATTGGAGGCTTTAAAGGCGTCCATGGTAGAATTCTGTCTCGGAAGAGGCGGATCAATCGGCCCGGAAAGAGTGTCTTTCAGAAAATAGAGGGTACAATTGGCAATCAAATTGGGAGAAAAACGGGAAAATAAATGTATTTTAAATAGTCATCATTACAGAAAAACTGCCTCATCGTTCCACAATTCTGCTCACTTGACAGCTGAGACGCTCTACATAAAATATTCATCGCAAAATGTAATTAAAGCTTAAAACAAGTCCTGCAATTAAACTATCATTAGCATGAATGACTTCAACAACGGGCCTGGCCTTAGGCCTTGTCCTTTGAGGCGAGATTACAGCCCTACAGAACAGTAGATCAGGGCTGCTCAGCTCATTCAATATATTCCTGAAAAAAATAAAATAATACTTTCATGAATGAATTTCAAATTTGATCAAATGCACTGTTCTGAACAAATAAATGACCATAGAGCCCTTCACACAGCGAAATGCATAAAAATAATGTGAGTAATAGTGAGTAATGGATATGACATAACAGGAAAGAGCAACAGAGAATAAATTACCTGGAGGGATGAGAAGAAATATAGGCTACATCCCGCTCCTGTTTATGATTTGGTGAGGTGGCAGAAACCCGTGTGTTACAACGTTCGACGCCGGCCACGGAGACCGGGGTTCGATCCCCTGTCTCGCCAGAGTCGGCTCTGGCTGGGAGTGCCACCAGGGGCGGCGATTGGCTGTCCGCCCCAGGGAGGGGGGAGAGGGAAGCCGACAGGACGTTCGCTGCGCATAAGAGTGGCCCTGTAGTACTGGGTTACGGTCGACGGCCTGGCGAGTGCCGTCTCGGAGGAGACGTTACTTCACCTTCGTCACTACCGGTCGCAAGACTACGGCAGCGAACTCACATCACTAATTATTTTTATTGACCTAAAAATAGCAGGTGTAATTGGCTACTAAATTGGGAGAAAATCGGATAAAATGAGAAACAAAATCTAAAAAATAAAAATAAAAATACAGACTCATGACTCTATCGATCCACTATTCCAATTATGGGTAAGCTGGGTAAGCTGCTTAACAGGGTAATCTTCATATTCTGTATACTCCCCGTGTCCACAGGGTCAGAAATGACCCACCCTCACCGCACCCCTATCATAAAGCCTCTTAATTGAATTTTAAACCCCAAATCTATTTTGCATGAAGAAACAACTTGGTGAATAACTGTGTGCATTTCGGAGTCACAATGACGGCTCAGGCTTGGTGGGTTCCGGCTCGGAGGAGGCGGTGCTCCGCCGCATGTCACTGCTGGTTTCAGCACTACGGCAGCGAGCTCTCAATATGAGGGAGGGGGATAATTGACATGAAAAAAAGGAGAGTATAATTGGCTACAAAAATGGGGAGAAGAACAGGGAGAAAACAGCAGAAAAATAAAATAGTAAAAAAAGAAGAGATATATATATATATATATATATATATATATATATGATTCAGCTCTTGGAAGTAGCAGCCCTTTGGCTACTAAAATGATCTGAGGAGGGGAATATAAAAACGGGGTAAAAACTGCATAAAGAGAAAATAGAAAGAAAAGAAATGGCCTGCCATTGTGGCGCATCCTGGCACAATGGGTATTGTTTCCCGCCAGGTTTGCCAGATCGGCCGTCTGCTCTTTCTGGCACCCGGCTTGTCTCCTGGTAGGCTTGAAGGGGGGCTATTGTGATTGCCGTTTCTAGTCGGTGTCCTGGTGAGCTACAAATCTTCTCTGCCACAATCTGTCTCTTCTTTGTTTCTGACAAGAATTGAAAGAAAAAGGGGGGTTAAAATTCGTTCCAATCCAGAGGTCTCAAGGTAATTGACTGTAATGCGAGACATTTTCTACTCTTTGCTCCACAGACTTATCGACAGAAATAATATCCACATATCTCAATGACTTTGTGTACGCTCTTAGGGGAGGCAGACCTGTAATTATCATGCTGAAGTTGCATTTTAATCATCTTGACTTTCTATGCCTGGTTGTGTGATATATTTACCTCCACAGCCTCCTGAACACACTCTTAATTTCATTTTAGAGGGAGTTTCGTTGCCTCCTCTTATGCATGTGCCTCCTTAGTATAACATGTTGATTGAATCCACAGCTGTTGAATTCGATGGAAGTTTCCTCTTTAGAGGATTACATTTCCCACTAATTCTATTGGTATGAAATTATCACAGAGGTGTTCTGGACAAAGCAGTTTGATCAGAGTTCATGGAAAATAAATAAAGGAGAATATAAAAAGAAGACTTTTTTTTTTCTTTTTTTTTACTCCAGAGACAAGACTGGATAATGCACTCTTCTGGCAGTTCATCCGTTTTCAAGTTTACTTAAAGCAAGTAAAGCCTTCGATCTAAAATACCTGCACAAATTTCCCAAGCTTTGAAAAATTCATAAGTAAAAAAAAAAGGTAAAAATAAAATGCAGACCTTGGTTAGTGAGGTGTGCCAAGGACAATATTAGGTGTGTAATTCAGTATTGGGCTGGTGCTGGGGGTGGGAGAGGGGTGATTGGGGGTGGGCGTGTGTGTGTGTACTGTATGGACGCTCAGTGGATGGTCGGCACACAGGGCGACTCGCACGAACAGTTCAAAGCTTCGTGCAGGAGAGGTTGTATTTTGACCTCTTCATTTATTTATTAATCTCTGGGCCCTACAGCGGTGTGTCCTTTGGCTGCTCTCTGGGAATATCTCGGGTCAGGGATTAAGGCCACCTGGCACACACACAGCAGTTGCCGTATATCAAAGGAGTGGAGTCTGTGGGAAAGGTGTGTCGGGAGACAGGTAGAGGTGGAGGGAAGCAGGTAGAGGTGGAGGGAAGCAGATGGTGAGCATAGTCCTACAGCTGGGGCATTTGTTTTATTTTTTTATTTTGTTTCGGAACTTCGCCCGCCTGCTCTTTAGGAACGCCCTTACTTTACATTACATTTCAGGCATTTAGCAGACGCTCTTATCCAGAGTGACTTACACAGTTTACATTTCTTTACAATCCATTTATACAGCTGGATATTAACTGAAACAATTCAGGTTAAGTACCTTTAGCTCAAGGGTACAACGGCAGTGTCCCACCTGGGGATTGAACCTGCAACCTTAACGTTACAAGCCCAGTTCCCCTAACCAGTATACCACACTGCCACCTTTATACCTTACTGCTTCTCGGCGAGCTCGTGCTGACTTTCCCCCCCCCACCACCCCCTGGGGCGGACTGCCAAATGCCGCCCCACCAAAGTCAGACCGACGCGGTTGTGTTTCGAACTGCAATCGCAATAGCTCACACTCACAAAGCACCAGTCAATGCGAGGTTCTTAGCAGTCGGCGTTGGGGATACCACAGAGTTGTCGATGGCGACGGAGAGGTCTAGGAGTGGGCACGCTCCTGTGCTTACGTATGTAATATAATAATATACGCCATTTAGCAGAGAAAGCAACTTACAGTAGTGAATGCATACATTTTTCAGTATATGTGGTCCCAGTGGGAATCAAACCCACAACCTAAGTGTTGCGAATGCCATGCTCTACCTACTGAACCACACAGAACCACACAGATCCATGCTCTACCTACTGAGCCACACAGAACCACACAGATCCATGCTCTACCTACTGAGCCACACAGAACCACACAGATCCATGTGCTACCTACTAAGCCACACAGAACCACACAGATCCATGCGCTACCTACTGAGCCACACAGAACCACACAGATCCATGCTCTACTTACTGAGCCACACAGAACCACACAGATCCATGCTCTACCTACTGAGCCACACAGAACCACACAGATCCACACTCTACATACTGAGCCACACAGAACCACACAGATCCATGCTCTACATACTGAGCCACACAGAACCACACAGATCCATGCTCTACATACTGAGCCACACAGAACCACACAGATCCATGCTCTACATACTGAGCCACACAGAACCACACAGATCCATGCTCTACCTACTGAGCCACACAGAACCACACAGATCCATGCTCTACCTACTGAGTCACACAGAACCACACAGATCCATGCTCTACATACTGAGCCACACAGAACCACACAGATCCATGCTCTACCTACTGAGCCACACAGAACCACACAGATCCATGCTCTACATACTGAGCCACACAGAACCACACAGATCCATGCTCTACATACTGAGCCACACAGAACCACACAGATCCATGCTCTACCTACTGAGCCACACAGAACCACACAGATCCATGCTCTACCTACTGAGACACACAGAACTATGCTTTAACCATGCTTTCACAGCCAGGCATCACGCTCCAACCTAGCCCCAGAAGCCCTGTCTAGACTCTTGCCAGTTTAACCCTGGGTGTGATGAGGGAGTGAGGCCCCTGACGCAACAACATGAGTTATCACATCACCTCGCTGATTTTAATCATAATCAAATTCTGCTTTGAGGCGGAGCGTAAAGTCTTCTGATTGGCTCAAACAATTCAATAACTGAGAGGGCACATGAGTAGCTCACCAGTCTAGACAATCGATGTCTCAGGAGTAATTAAAAAGAAAAAAGCCACTCCATGTCCTCTGGAGGCCTCAAGCCATGTATCACCACTCCAAGCTGGGGGCTGGGGTGGGGGGTGGGGAAGGGGGGGGGGTTGATTAATTCACAAGTCCAACGTGAATCAAGTCTGGCAGAGTTGTGACAGGGTCCAGGTAAACAGCTTGATGGAGAGTCTGACGCGTAATGATAAGGATTTTACCATAAACAGTATAAATCACGGGGGGCGGGGGGGCCAAGGTGAATCGGTTGTCACACATCCGAGCGGTTTGTTTTACATCGGGGGGGACCGGCGTCGCCGCCACCTGAGCGACTGCTCTCACGAGGGCGGGGCTGGCAGACAGGTAGGAGCGATGCGTGTCTGGCGCCTTTCGAGGCCGGGCCAAGAGGCAGTGCGTCCCGCTCCCTCGTCCTCCGATGGAGCTGTTTCACACCGGAAATGCCACTGCTCAATTTTACTGTGAATGCTCTGAGATTTTAGTCATACCCAGAGTTAGGGCTGTTCCATGTGCAGGATCAGGTCGAATGCTTTGCTGCTTATTAAAACAAATATTATAATCTCTCTCTCTCTCTCTCCCCCTCTCTCTGTCTGTCTCTCGCTCTCTCTCTCTGTCTCTGTCTCTTTCTGTCTGTCTCTGTCTCTGTCCCTCTCTCTTTTCTCCTCTGTTTCTCTGTTTTCTCTCTCTCTCTCTCTCTCTCTCTGTCTGTCTGTCTCTGTCTCTGTCTCTGTCCCTCTCTCTCTTCTCCTCTGTTTCTCTCTCTCTCTCCCCCTCTCTCTGTCTGTCTCTCTCTCTCTCTCTCTCTGTCTGTCTCTGTCTCTGTCTTTGTCCCTCTCTCTCTTCTCCTCTGTTTCTCTCTCTCTCTCTCTCTCTCTCTCTCTCTCTCTCTCTCTCCTCTCCATCTCTTACATGGTAGAAGCCCTTTGTGTGTGTTCGGAGTGAGACCAGCACCCTGACCAAGAGGCAGTCCCACTCCAACATCACTTATTGTCCTCTCCCTTGTCTTCCGGTGGAGCTGTTTTACACCGGAAATGCCACTGCTCAATTTTATGAACACAGGAAAATGGGCGCCATATTTTCAAATTAAGACGCATATGCACACGGAACTTGATATCAAATGTACTGCAGTGTCGTCTTGTGTGCCTGGAAAAGGATAAGAATAAGTATCTTTATTGGGCCATGTTACACACAGTACAAAGATCTCTGTGTGCCATTTGTCACTTCCTTATTCTGCTCTGTCATTTGTAATATTTTGTGAGTGGGCTCTGGACAACGGCATCTGCTGAGTGACGATAAAATAACAACAATAAGCAAATACAAAGGAAAGGTTGATTATTATAATGAAATGCAGAGCATGCATTACATGACATTACAGGCATTTGGCAGACGCTCTTATCCAGAGCGACGTACAACAAAGTGTTAACCGTAGTCAAGAACAGTGTCGCTGAAAGCCACCCTAGCGGGAAGTACAGTTCCAGGTGCTAGGAGCAACCACATAGTTAAACTAGGACCCTGTAGGTAAATCTGTAGCCACAATTCAAAGGCAGCAATAAAATAAACAGAGCGGAAAATAGACTAAATAATGCCTAAACCTAATACAATACATAAACAAGTAGACAAGAGTGCAATACTAAACAGCTACATCCCTAAGTTTACAAAACCGGACTACAGGGAGAGGTGCACCCTGAAGAGGTGAGTCTTCAGTCGTCGCTTGAAGGTGGCATGCCCCCCCAGGCTCTGAAAACCAAACAGCCTCGCCTTCCACTTGACATCTGCTCAGGCCTTGGCCTCACCAGGGGCCAGACCCGTCCTGTCAGGAAGACTCATGTGCTTTAACTAGAATCTCCACAGAGAGGGGAACAAAAGGTTATGGCGACCTCTGAACTCTGATCTCTTTTCTGGCGAGGACGCCGCTGTGATTGGACCGAGTGTGCGGACGCTAAGCGAAGGCTAAACAGAGCGAATCGTTTTTATTTTTATTTTATTAGTTTATTTGTCAGGGACAATGCACATTAATAGACACTGAATGTTAAAAACAATACATTGTAAATGAGCCAGAATTAGCCAAGAGGCTAGTTTTCATCTGGAGTCCCTGGCCGGATGTTAAAAAGGCAAAGGAATCGTGTGTCTGCACTTCCTCTACCTCCTGTGCAGCAGGGGGGCACCAATGAGCTGCTGTTACACTCTCGCCCAGATCCAGCCAATCACCTCACTGCAACTCCAGGTTTTCTTCTTTTTTTTGTTTATTGTTTTCTGTTTATGCTTTTTAATTTCCAATTTTTTCCCCCTGTTTTTAGTTGCCAATTACACCCTCTCTTGTTCATGTCAGTTATCCCCTCCCTCGTATGAGAGCTCGCTGCCGTAGTCCTGAGACCGGTAGTGAGTGCTGCACCGCCTCCTCATTTGTTTTGAAGTCTTTGTCAGTGAACAATCATCTTTAAATATGATGGGAATTACATTTAATCATAAATGTCAATCAAAAGGTAGGAGCTGCCAATCATAATCAAAAAGGTTTATTTTCCATTTTTAAAAACTCCATATTTTCATGTGATTGTTGAATCTTCAAAAGCAGTATGGTGGAACAGCACTTAACCTAAACTACACTTCAGCCCACGTGTGAGTGTAAAGCACGTTTTAAAAGCAAATCAAAGAGAGTTGTGTTATTGTGCATTTTCCGAAGCAAAAACATTTATTTTGAAGGCCAAAGAAAGAAAGGCAATGTTCATCTCCAAGTGTTTTCCATCTCAATCAGTACCAGGTCACATTTCTGAATTGTTTTGTTTGAGAAAATAATAGTGGGAATAAAATATCCTACAACTTCAGAATGTAACCAATAATTTTTCGACAAAAGTGAAAAGTGTCAAATGACCAAGACCCAGCTTCCACTTAAGGCCAACAAGTTTTGAAATTGGATAAATTGCCAAACATAGAATCATGGTGACTATACCTATGACTGTAAATATGTATTTTTTTTGCCGAACAAGTGATCTGCTGTCTCTACATATTTAATGTGTGTTGCACACTCAAATCCATATTCATTCACTCAACAGAAAGTGAAATAATCAAAGAACATTGTGCAACAAAGGGATGTAAGACAAATTGCATGTTTCACAGCAAAGCAAGACGTTTTATTGACATACGAGATAGGGAGGAATTGGAGTTTGGGAATGTTCCATCAACGTTTGCCACAGCAGCCACTCAAACATGCACGTTTCAAAGTCGTGGTTATTCTTATCACAGTGTCTGTCTTGTGTAATTGATTATTTCAAGGCTGCAGGAACAAAACCGATGCACTAAATCATCGGTTTTGAGGGAGAGCGAGAGCGAGAGAAGGGGGGAGATGAGATTTGTGACGTGTCACAGAAGAACCGAAACAAAACAGACATCAACAATCAGAGTGGGGTTAGTACCGTCACCACTGTATATCAGATAACTGCGTTACACTCACAGTATATTTTTGCCGTACAAAATGTATTCTGAGAGGCAAATGATGTCCATTATCTGGCAAATCTGGACATGGAGGGGGGGAAATTATGAAAATGGAATGTTCAATGTGCATTAGATTATGAAATGCGGAGAATTAAGTTCACAAAGGACACAAAAAAAATCATATCATTTAATAGTGTTGCCGTAGTCTGGAGAAGAGAAACTGACAACCAGGATGTTCAGAGGGTTGGGCATGGAATAAATAGCTTTATAACAACACACATGTAATAAATATTATTTCTGCTACAATTGATGGATTATTTCAATTGTAGCAGAAATAATCCCCCTCTCAGTTCCACCATATACAATATATATACTGTATATAAATAGCTGCAACATGAGTGTACAAATGCAACATGCATGTTTTGTTTTGGAACTTGGCAATATAAAAGTGTGTGTTTGTGTTTGTGTGTGTTTGTGTTTGTGCACTCGTGCCTACATGTTCTAATGCCCCTGTCTTGCCCGTTATTCCCCCACATCCCTGTGCCGTTGTTGGCCAGATATACCCCCTTCCCAGGGCTGTCCCACCATGTGGGGAGGAGGAGGGGATATGAGGCATCCAAGCACCTCAACTCATTCAGAGCACCCCCACTCGTGGGCATTGGGACTCTACTTACACTGGTGTGAACTCTACTTACACTGGTGTGAACTCTACTTACACTGGGCCTCACATGCTCCCAGCTCCTGAGAGGCAGTCTCAGTGTCCCAGCTGAGCACACTGCTGTTTAGTCAGGCCAGCGCACTGCTCCCACACAGCGCCCGGAACATGCAGTCTGTTTCACTGTCAGAGATTTTCGCTTTGACTCGGGGAGAGAGAGGGAGAGAGGGAGAAACAGAGAGAGAGGGAGAGAGTGAGAGAGGGAGAGGGAGGGAGAGGGAGAGAGGGACAGGGAGAGGGAGAGGGAGGGAGAAACAGAGAGAGAGAGGGAGAGGGAGGGAGAAACAGAGAGAGAGAGAGAGAGAAAGAGAGAGAGAGAGAGGGAGAAAGAGAGCGAGAGAGCGAGAGGGAGGGAGAAGGAGAGAGGGAGAGGGAGGGAGAAACAGAGAGAGAGAGAGGGAGAGAGAGAGAGAGGGAGGGAGAGAGGGGAGGGAGGGGGAGAGAGGGAGAAAGAGAAAGAGAGAGAGAGAGAGAGAGGGAGGGAGAGGGAGAGAGAGAGTGAGGGAGAGAGGGAGAGGGGGAGAGAGAGGGAGAAACAGAGAGAGAGTGAGGGAGAGGGAGAGAGAGAGAGAGAGAGAGAGAGAGAGAGAGGGTGAGAGAGTTATGCACTGCAGAGATGAAAAAATGTCTCATTAGCTCAACCTGGTAATGGATTACTGTTTAGTGTGCTGCCGTTAATGAACCTGCCAAAGCCGGGAAAGGATTCAACAGGGTGACCTCCACAGTGCGTACCTTTAGTCTATTCTGCCCATCACACTTACCACCACCGGACAATATTTATCACAAGCACAGGCTCGCGCACACACACACACACACTCTCACACACACTCATACACATGCACATAGGCAGCCACGCACTCACACACATGCACACACACAGGCACGCGCACACTCACACACTCACACACACACACGCACATAGGCACCCACACACACACACACACGCATACACACACACACACTGGCCAATATTCATCACCACAAACGCAGACGCTTGCATGGACACACACACACACACACACACACACATATACACACACACACACACACTCATTGGCCAATATTCATCACCACAAACACAGACGTATGCACGGACACACACACGCACAGGAATGCACACACACACACACACACACACACACACACACAGGCTCCAAAATCACTAAAAGTGAACGAACGTCACCTGAGAGCAGTCCTGGTTTTTACACCGTGAGTAATGTCAGTTGTCAGGAATCGATGTTGGCCTGAGCCCAAATCCTGCCCGTTGATCACGGTAAATCCTGGACGAGCGTTTTAGCTTCTGCTCGTGTGCGAAGAACGCACGGAGGGATGAGCAAACCGTCTAGATATAAAACACGGGAGAGGAGAGTTCACTATGCAAACACGAGAAACCATTCGCATTGTTAGGCTCCTAATGAAAACACGGATTCTGCCTGTCTGATCTCATTAGACAAGATCTCTTTGGTAATGCATTTCTGATGTAACTCACTGAGTAAATATGTTCCATGCATACTGTCTAAGCATGCATTTTTAAAAGGGCAATCCATAGCATGATCATGATTGGTTCTCCCGTTGCTGATAATGGTCAAATAAAACAGAGGAGCAGGCCTTGTTATTATCATTATCATCTGGCCTGTGATAATGAGAGTCATTCTAATGTTATGTGTTAACAGTGCCTTCTGTTATGTCGCACCATACATATATATGTATATATATTTTTATGCCTTATTTTCCCTGTAAAGCACTTTGAGCTGCTGTTTGTATGAAAGGTGCTATACAAATAAAGCTATTACCGTATTATTATTATTATTATTATTATTATTAATCATTCAACCGGTCTTGGTGTGATGCAATATCGGAGCCCGTTAACTATTACACTACAGAAGCAGGACACCATTTTGTGACAGGATTATCCTGTCAGCGTTTTTTCCATGCCATCGTCCATATGAATATATGAATGTGAAACATGAATGAAACGCCACAGCCGCTGGTCTAGGAAGAGTGGAATTTTCTCTAAAAAATTCAAGAACTCCCCCTGTCATAACTCCCTCAACCCCTCTCTGAAGAAAAACCTACGCAAAGCAAAATGGACGGCATATTTCTCAAGGTGCCAATCACTTCTCTGCTCCAGCAGCTTCGAGTTATGACAGCTGTACAGTTCTCTTCCTACTGGTCTCGCTCCCTGTCTCTCTCTCATCATCCCCAACCTGCTTCTCCCAGTCTCCATCCTTAGTATTTAATTATTATTATTTATTTTTTTACAGATTTTTTTCCGTTGTTCTCCCAATTTAGTGGCCAATTACACCCTCTATTTATTTCGATTTACCCTCCCCACACGAGTCCGCCGCTCGTCTCTATGAGGCAAGCTAATTCTCAGAGGGCAGCGAACTCCGCTTCCTTCGAGATGGAATTCGCCCCCACCCACGTTCTGGAGACTCCCTTACGTGCTTCACGGCGAACTCGAGCCGGCTCACCCTCCCCCCTCCCCCTGGGGCGGACAGCCAACGCCCCCGGCCCCGATCGGGGCTGATGACCAGGGCCGGTCTGGTAGAGACGGGTTTCAAACCGCGTCCCTGACAAGCAGTGCACACCGTATCGGACCAGCCAAGATACGGTGCGTTAGACCACTAAACTACGCTGTCCACCACCCCTTAGTAGGCTTTAAGAACAGGGCTGAGCGAAAAAAATGTGTTTCTCTGAATGAGTTGTGCCTGTTGTCTCTGGACCATGCGACATAAACGGAGAGCTGGTTGAATTAGTCATGACTGGAGATAAAAGCTTTCACACTCCCATTAAGGCACGGTTCTGCCTTATGAAATATACATTTACCACCTTATAAATTGGCGGTAGATTTCTTACTAGAGGGTATTACTAACTCCTAAGGTTTGAGAGCCCATCCCCATGCACAAAAACGATTGCAAACAAATATTGCAATCAGCAGAAAGCCACTGGAGTTTAAAATACAGGCCAGTTCAACAGGGAGTTCCTTTGCCCTGGTGGGAATCCTCGGCAGGGCGAAGGATTGTGTGAAATATCTTTGTGCTGTGTGACTCCAGTGCTTTTCTAGTGCTTTTCCATCTTTAAGGACATTCGTTCTGCACCTCAGTTACAGTTTTTGAATCTAAAAAATGCGCACTATGTTCTCATGGCTGCTATATGTGAATCTGTGTGCTGTGTTTGTGTCGTCGATTATTGGCCCCTGTTGTCTGTTGTATTTACCTGTGAGCTGCTGTGCCAAGAAAAATTCCACCAACTCTGTTGTCCATCCATCCATTGTCTAAGCCGCTTATTCCTGGTCAGGGTCGCGGGGGGGGTGCTGGAGCCTATCCCAGCATGTGTTCCGGGCGAGAGGCAGGAATACACCCTGGACAGGTCGCCAATCCATCGCAGGACACTACATACACCATTCACTCACACACTCATACCTACGGGCAATTTAGACTCTCCAATTAGCCTAACGTGCATGTCTTTGGACTGTGGGAGGAAACCGGAGTACCCGGAGGAAACCCACGCGGACACGGGGAGAACATGCAAACTCCGCACAGAAAGGCCCCCGGCCTGGATTCAAACCCGAGACCTTCTTGCTGTGAGGCGACAGTGCTATCCACTGCACCACCGTGCCGCCCCAACTCTGTTGTGTGGCATTAAAAGCACTTTGACTTTTTTGTAATGTATGTTTTTCAGGCTGCACCAGAGAAAAGCGGAGGTCTGCATGTTATGTTTGGCCTTGGGTCACATGGTTGCGAAATGGTTCTCTGTGGCTCAGTTGGTAGAGCACAGTGTTGGCAACGCTTAGGTTGTGGGTTCAATCCCCACTGGGGCCAGATATACTGAAAATGTATGCATTCACTACTGTAAGTCGCTTTGGATAAAAGCGTCTGCTAAATGGCGTATATTATATTATATTATAAATTACCTGAGCCAGTCTGCACACAATAGCAGCTCAATCAACATCTTTGTTGTCTTCCCACAACTCAACATAACAATGTTTGGTGTCACTGCAATACTTACCATGAGAGAATCATTCCATTGATGAGCTTAAAATATGTCTTAGTGTTAGTAAGTGACTGAAAATAAAAATATAAAAAGGGGTCCAGTCCTGGCTCACACTTGGGAGCTGGTTCATTTTTGCTTTGTTTCCTGGCTGTGTGTGTTGTGCATCTTGGAGAGATTCAGGAAATAGACATTTCTATTCAATTCTCTCTTGCCCAGCTGTGCTGTCATCGTGGCCCTTAAGGTCCGAAGGGTGTCTAATATCAATATCCATTCATACAGCTGGATGCTTACTGATGTCATTTGGGATAAGTACCCCTCTCATCCATAAAAGGCCCCACCCGTAATTTAACCTGGAACATTTGGGTCAGGAGTCCAGCTCCTTAAATCTCTCAAAAATCTTGGCCCTCCATCTTTCCTCTGGGAGTGTGGCAGACGAGACCCGCGTGGCGTGATCACTGAGAGGCAGACAGAGGAGTTCCTGTCAGGAAAAAGAGCTGAAGAAATCGCTCACCCCCAAATGAGATGTACACTCAATCGAACCCCTCCCCTCAGAGTTCAGAGGAAGACAGGACAATTGATGGCGTAGCACGTACCACTGCGACCGCCTCCGGTGTCCCAGTCCACCCCATCAGGGAGGGACGTGGCCAACATCCACGGTCCCACGCCTTCCCACAGTCGGGGGCAGTCGTTAACGGATCGCCCGTAAATAACTCCAGACTCGCGTCCAATCACGCCGTTGATCGGGAGGTCTCGCGCGCACACACACCGCCGGCAGTTGCTTCGCAGCCCTTGTCCAGAAAGCATTGGGGGAAATCGTGGTAAATGGAAACTGTCATTTCTGAAGATGGGAAAAGGGAAATGGGAAATGGGCTTTCCTCCCCTCCCCCCTCCTCCCCCCTCCTCCCCCTCCCCCCTCCCCCTCCTCCCCCTCCTCCCCCTCCTCCCTCCTCCCCCTCCAGTATTTCACTCCCTTTTCCACTTGTGTCAGGAACGGAGTAGGAAAACCAGGCGTGGACCCAGAAATGCAATAATGTCCTTTATTGCGTAAAAAACAGGCAATGGTCAAACAGGAGCAATCAGGGCAATACAGGCATCCAAAGAGTGGTCGGAGACAGGCAAAGTTCGTTCCAGGCTTCAGGTGTGTCAGAGGCAGGCAAGACGTGGTCAATGGGCAGGTGGAGGTCGATAACGGGAAATCAGTCCAGGGAACACAGAGAGGAGCGGGACTGGAACCACCAGGAGCAGGTCGGGAACGAGACAGGGATACAGATGAACACGGGAGCACGAACAAAAACACGATGAAACAAAACACAGGTAAACAGAGAAAACGCTGGAGAGTTATGTAGGCATACGCAAAGCACAAGACAATCTGGCAACAAACATGGGAAAACGCACAGTTTATATACATTTAGACATAACAAGAAACAATCAGGAATTAACACGAATGCAGCTGACTGCAATCAGACACATAAGGAATAAGTGAAAACGATAATACAATGATGAGACAATCTGGAAATGAACAGCTTAACTACATCAGACATAACGAGAAACAGGTGAAAACACTAATACAATGACGAGACTGGAAACAGGTAAGCGAACGTAAAAACACGGACCGGACAACAAGAAAAACATGGATTTTTTTTTACATTACATTACAGGCATTTAGCAGACGCTCTTATCCAGAGCGACTTACACAGTTTACATTTCTTTACATACAATCCATTTATACAGCTGGATATTTTACTGAAGCAATTCAGGTTCAGTACCTTTAGCTCAAGGGCACAACGTCAGGGTCCCACCGGGGGATTGAACCTGCAACCTTAACGTTACAAGCCCAGTTCCCTAACCATTATACCACACTGCCTGCCTTACTGGAATAAACTACAAACACCTAATTATGGGGAACATGAACACTCCCTCCTCCCCCCTCCAGTATTTAACTCCCTTTTCCACTTGTTTCTCAACGCCTCTCGTACTCAGCCGAGGACAGCCGCCTTCCCTAACCCACAAATCTGATCAACACCTCTCCCCTCCCTCGTGCCCGCCTGTTGATAGACCACTGTTACAGGCCAGCGGTTTACGTAGAAGAAAATGTGCCCCTCTGCTGCTTTCCAACGCAAGCCTGCATCAGTCTGTGTACTTTCCCTCTCGCTGTAGCCTCCCTCTTTTACAAAAGCAGAGCTGCTGCATGACTCGTCGATAGATTATTTTACCCGTGCTGGTTTGGGACCGTTATTTTGAGACCGTGAATTAAGACATCGTAAATCAATTACAGATATACTCTGGTAAGATTGCCACGCTGGGCTCAGAGGTGGGAGCCCTGACGATCTCCCCCTGAAGGTACAACAGACACTTGGCAACTGAATTGATTCTGTATAATGAATTGATGAAGTGAGCAGGTGTGGTCTTTGTCAAATTTCCCACCACTGCTAAGACAGCCTGTGTACTCCAACCCACATCGATACTGCGCTGGTCAAGATAAATCACACGACTTTACAGTGGGGTGTAAGTACAATGGTAATTCAAGTCAACATTTTAAAAATAAATGTTCTGGGAAATCACAATAAGTAAGGGATGAATTTGGTCAGTGTGACACTGGGAGAGGTGGAGGGAGGAGTGGAGAGGGCTGCGCCTCCCTTTTGGCTGCTGTCAGGTGCTCCTGTTCCCTCCCACAGCCTGGAGAGGACTACAGGGCCTTGGACAGCAGCGGCCTCACCTACAGGCAGGCTCACCTGAGGCTAATGAGCAATCAACTCAGCTGTGAGCCACTGCCTTCGTTAGGCCTTTATAAAAGCACAGCCTGCCATGCCTGGGGAGAGACCGTTTGGAGGAACGGCTGGTGTTTCCACTTGTGTTCCGGGGGAGGGGGAGGGGGAAGGGGGGGCTGGGCTCGGGGAACTACAGTTAGCTTGGAGGACGGGTGGAAAATGAGTGTGGGGAGGGTGAATCGAAATAGAGGGTATAATTGGCCACTAAACTGGAAAAAACAGGAAAATATATTTTTTAAAAGGAACTAACCTTTTACTACCACCATTCCTTTGCATTTAGAACAACTCATTTATGTGGAAACCTTGGCGATTTTTGCCCACGTTCAGTATCTTTGTACTTTGTCCTCAATAAACATTTGTTGCCTTTCAGTGCCCACCACCACTTTTGGGCAGGTTTAGAGTGTACGCACAATTCTCCTGATTTTACCCCTGTTGTTCGATGATATAATTTGGTGATGAAGTTGCACGCTGTCATCAAATGTGGCGGTGATGATTATCCAAACCGATAGTACGTGCGTTCAAAGAGTGTTGGGGGGCAAAAAAGATTCACAATTCAGTCAAATTGAGCTCATTGAAAATGGTGCCTCTGACATCCATCAAAACATGGTGGCAGGCAACATATTTCAGCATTGGCTTTGAG
This sequence comes from Aldrovandia affinis, assembly GCA_029706075.1. Taxonomy (NCBI): domain Eukaryota; kingdom Metazoa; phylum Chordata; class Actinopteri; order Notacanthiformes; family Halosauridae; genus Aldrovandia; species Aldrovandia affinis. The sequence continues at coordinate 2,914,062 of JAINUG010000128.1, forward strand.
ACCAAAACACTTCCTAAGCAATGAACGTCACCAGCTTGCCAACGTGTCAAGTGACACCCAAATCTCTATTTCTGTGGGCAAAAAACCCAAAACAAATAAAAGTTGAACTCAAAGTGGAAAAAGAGACAGAAAGAGCTCTTATACAAATATAAATATTTAAACAGCAGGCCACAGTAACACCTGAACGGAATAGAGAGAGAGAGAGAGAGAGAGAGAGAGAGAGAGAGAGAGAGAGAGAGAGAGAGAGAGAGAGAGAGAGAGAGAGAGAGAGAGAGAGAGAGAGAGAGAGAGAGAGAGAGAGAGAGAGAGAGAGAGAGAGAGAGAGAGAGAGAGAGAGAGAGAGAGAGAGAGAGAGAGAGAGCCTGTGAAGTCTTTGACCAGCCAGGATTTAGAGAGAGTGTTTTGGAGTGTTTGACCGGATTGTTTGAGGACCCCTCCTTTGGATTTCGATTTCAGTTGTGGAACTGACTTGGATTTTGAATAGGATTACGGACATTGACAACGAGATAAGGATTGCGGACTTTGTGTGTTTGTATTCCCCTGAAGACCCCACCCTTTGTTTTGTGTTGTCAAGAATTAGTTTAATAAATCATTGTTTTGTTTTTGAATACTGCCTCCTCTGTGTTCTTGAAGTTGCCTACGCCCTCTGCAAGGTCTGTGCGTGTCGCCCAACCATTGGGGACACCACAATATATAAATATATACAGTATATACTCATACAAGTGCCGGCTGTAAGTGAACGATAATATGTGGCAGTAGCAGACACACAGCGCAGACATAGTCCCCTCATTGCTGTTGTTTGATTTCCTCTCTGCACACCAATATGTGAAATACTGGACAGCCCACTTTGAAGATCTGGATATTGAACAAAGGCGCCTGAATTACATTTTAAAAGTCTTGATTGGCGGCGTATAGTTTAGTGGTCTAACGCACCGTATCTTGGCTGGTCCGATACGATACGGTGTGTGCTGCCTGTCAGGGACGTGGTTTGAAACCCGTCTCTACCAGACCGGCCCTGGTCGTCAGCCCCGATCGGGGGCGGCGTTTGGCTGTCCACCCCAGGGGGAGGGGGGGAGGGTGAGCCGGCTCAGGTCCGCCGTGAATCGCGTAAGGGAGTCTCCAGAACGTGGGTGGGGGCGAATTCCGTCTCGAAGGAAGTGGAGTTCACTGCCCTCTGAGAATTTGCTTGCCTCATAGAGTAGACCCCTAACTGCTCCAGGGGCGCCGTGCTATGACTGACCCTGCGCTCAGACCTCTCTTTAGAGACATATATGAAAAAAGACTATGAAAAAGGTTCTGTGGCAGTGTAGTGTAATGGTTAGGGAGCTGGGCTTGTAACTCAGAGGTTGCAGGTTCAATTCCCAGGTGGGGTAGTGCTGTTGTACCTTTGAGCTAAAGGTACTTAACCTGCATTGCTTCAGTAAAATATCCAGCTGTATAAATGGATTGTATGTAAAGAAATGTAAACTGTAAGTTGCTCTGGATAAGAGCGTCTGCTAAATGCCTAAAATGTAAAATGTAAATGTAAATGTTCTCAGTAATAGGAAAAACCATCAATGCCATGTATGTTTTGCCAACACATATGAGGGAATAGAACAAGTTACACTGAGGCTGTCATCTTGTATAACATCAGGTGAAGAGTGATGGCTGACCTATTCTACCCAGTGCAACAAGTCAAGACTGCTGACGAATGTGTGACACGGTGCAGGGGTTAATGCACTCCTCATGGTGAATCCATACTCACTACCGACCAATCATGTGTAAGTATGCAGTGTTTATTGAGTAAATTGATTGAGTCATCTCAGCATCTTTAGCAGGGTATCTCACAGCGTCTGTGCCCAGCTAAACTGCACATTCCCCTGGCCTCTGGTTGGCTCTGTCAGCATCAGAGCTGTAAATAGGAAGCGTCTGATTATGAACTTTTATCTTTTTTCTTGTTTTGCTCTTGTTTATCTGGCCTACACTTTTTTGTATACTCTCCTATATTGAAATGTAATGTACTGTATGAATCTGTAACTGTCTTGTATCAATCTTTCACCTGCCAAGGGACTACAGATGAAAACTAGCTCTCGAGCCAACTCTGGCATAGTACCCATTGACGCCTTTTGCGGATATGTTGATTACTATGTGCTGTCCCTTTTAAATAAATTAAATAAATTAAATAAATAGAGCTGAACAGTATGACCCCTGTGAGCCGATGCTTAATGGCTTTAAATTGCACTGGAGCCATAATGAGAAACAGTCATCGCTTGTTGTCACAACATTCATATTTGCATTTAAACAGTCATAGTGTTTGCTGTCTAAATCTCAATTTGAGAGCATTGCAAACCGCAATTAATTCTTCCATATCCTAATTATGAATCAATTTAGAACTAATTTGCCAGATGCCGATGTCAGTTTTTGTCCGTGTGTTTTTGATTTATCAACATTTCATTATATATTCATGAAGAGATATATGGGAAGGCATTAGAGAGAAGCATGCTGTCTTTACGTTTCCGTTTATTTTCATTTGTGAATCTGTGACTGCTGCCAGTCAGGGTTAATTTGTGCAAAAACTCAAACAAAAAAGTTCCTAAAAGTTGAGTCTTAAAGTTGACCTGAAGCAGAAATCATGAAAAGACAGACGTCATATATCTTCGGCGATTTGTTGGGTATGATCCTTGCCCAAGTGTTACTCGGATGTGCAGCAACCATTTCATCCGGGAGTTCTTCAGAATTTGGCACATAAATTAATTGGCTATGCCAAGTACTTACTACTCCAACCTAGTGCCATCCCAACAATTACATTTATTATCAAATCTGTAGGCTTAGCGGTCTAATGCACCGTATCTTGGCTGTTCCGATACGAGTGTGAGCTGCCTATCAGAGACGTGGTTCGAAACCCGTCTCTGCAAGACTGGCCCTGGTCGTCAGCCCCGATCGGGGACGGCGTTTGGCTGTCCGCCCCAGGGGGAAGGGGGAGGGAGGGTGAGCCGGCTCGAGTTCATCGAGGAGCAGGAAGGGCATCCGTGGTTGGGTTCCGTCTCGGAGGAGGCACAGTGACCACAGGAGCACCTGTTCCATGAAGCCATTCAGTAGGAATAGTTTGCTTGTTGGTTATATTATATTTCAAGCAATGAATACCAGCTCAATAATGGTGGAATGGCAAGCCACCTTTCCCGACAGAGTGCTGACAACGTGCCTTATAGCGTGATGATTGGCGTTGTGGTAAACTTTTAGGAGCTTGTTAATCGGCGGGCGGAAGCTACAGCGGTCTGTCCTGATTTTGCCATATATATGCTTATGCGGCGGAGCTCGGAAGACGTGAGTTAAGCACGTGAGCGTCCGCTGCAGAAAGTGGCGTCGATAAGAGTACGATTCGTTCCCTTGGATGGGGACACAGGTCTTTAGCTCAGCAGGCTAATTGTGTCCTCGGTTTGAAACTCGCTGCAGGCAGAACCAACTCTGTTACACTTACAGTTGGGCTACATCATGTCCCATGTGTTCTAAATTTAAAATGTAAAATGCTGAAATGTTCCATTTCAGCTCTTTCCTCTTCTGATTCAGGTTCAAACATAAAACAGCTCAATTTGTCTGATACTGAAGCTCTCCGCCATTTTCTCCGCTTTTCGTTCAAGTGGCTAGCTTATCGGTTGTTGGCTTGTTGTTGTAGGCCGGCCCACCTGTGAATATTAATGTGCTAAAGGGGCACGCCCAGTCAATCCTCAGACTGCCTGAGGGATGAAATTGAGCAGCAACCGATTAAAATGTTTTTAAGGATTTTAAGTTCAAACATGGATGAATTTACCACTTCAGAGCAACTTTAAGCTGAAATAATTCTGACAGTCTTGTCAAGGCTGGAAGTATTACCTAGAGTCTTCCTCCTTTGAAGTAAGTAAGTAAAGTAAAATTTATTTATATAGCGCCTTTCATACAATTAAATGCAGCTCAAAGCGCTTTACAACAGGGAATTCATTACAACACTAGCATAGGCATCATACTGTCACATTACAATACTAACCATCTCCACACTGTTCATCACATTGTTACATTACGACACTAACCATCTTCACATTGTTACATTACAATACTACCATCACTAATCATTAAGCATCACACTGTTACATTTGAAGTCTTAAATCAACATAGCAACGACGTCCGCTCAGAAAATCGCAGGCATGCCTAAAACGTCACACTTTGTTTCTTGTGCTCAGTCAGGTATTGAAAGTTTTACAGAGGAAAAAAACAGGCAATACTGGTTCTTGCAAACAAAACCCAGCCCCCCCTACCTCGATAGCCTATTGGGATGCCTGGTGCAAGTGATGTCACAAAGCCTCGACAGCGAATGGACAGCCCCGACTCAGTGGGTTTGGAACCTCTGGAAGAGAGCAGAGACATCCTTTATAAACTAATGAGCTGCAGCTGCATAGTCTCTGACAGTGTGCATTGAGCTAATGAGGTTTATACCATAACGGGATTGTGACAAGACATTATTCAAGACATCCAGATATTTTTTTTTTTGCTTTATTTTATACATTTTACAGATAATGGCAGACAAGCAGAAAGTACTCAATCCCAAATAATAATTTACGACGAGGAGCCATTTTGGAGTTAACTGCTATATTTACAGTTTGTACTTCGTTCATTTTGTGGGCTAATCTGAATCTTCTTGTGAATCATTATTTGGTGTCACATTCTGCCGCGGTCACCCAACTGCTCCTCACATCTGCTTTGTCCACTCTGCTGTGATTGGCAGAGTTGTGGACTCGAGTCACATGGCTTCACAGGGGCCTCAGGGTGGGGTAGCGGCAAAGGCATTCGTCCGGAGTGCAGGTTGCACACTGTGGCCACGGTTAGGGTTAGGGTTAGGGTTTCGTCCGGAGTGCAGGTTTCACACTGTGGCCACGGTTCGAAACACAGCTGCACCAGCCCAGCTCTGGTCGAGAGCTCTGTCGGGGGCGGCGAGGGAGAGGGGGAGGAGAGGAGAGGGAGGGAGAGAGGGAGAGGGGGAGAGAGGGAGAGAGGGGGAGAAGGGAGAGAGGGAGAGGGGGAGAGGGAGGAGGGGAGAGAGAGGAGGGAGAGAGGGAGGAGGAGAGAGGGAGGGAGGGAGAGAGGGGAGAGAAGGAGAGAGGGGGAGAGGGGGAGAGGGAGAGAGGAGGGGAGGAGGGAGGGAGAGGGGGAGAGGGGGAGAGGGAGGAGGGAGAGGGGGGAGGGGGAGAGAGAGGGAGAGAGGGGGGAGAGGAGAGAGGGGGAGGGGGAGGAGGGAGGAGAGGGGGAGAGGAGGGAGGGAGAGAGGGGGAGAGGAAGGAGGGAGAGCCGACACGAGCTTGCCGAGAAACACAAATGAGCAACTCCTGCAACAGAAAAACTGAAAAGCTTTCCAGGGAGAATAAGATTTTGTATAATCTGTCAGTTAGAAGAGATAACACATTCATTCATTCATTCTCATTGTACATTTTAGTGCTTTGCTTTTTTGGGGGTCAGACAGACTCCACCATCCCTATTGTGGGATCTGTGGGGGGCTCAATTAGTTATCATGAACGAGCTCCCACCTGCATCCATTACCCATGGAAGGCGTCGCCGATCTGCCACTGTGCCAGCGTCTACACGGTTCTCCATGTTATTACCCAGGGATGTGATTTCTCCTAATTAATCAGGAAATACTGATTTTCTTTTTAAGAATTTGTTTCAGATTTTATCTCATTTTCTCCCAATTTAGTAGCCAATTACACCCTCTCTTTTTCATGTCAATCCCCCCCTCATATTGTGAGTTTGCTGCCGTAGCCCTGTGACCAGCAGTGACAAAGGCAAAGTATCATCTCCTCAAAGACGGCACTCACTAAGCTGTCGACCGTAACTCTGGTACTCCAGAGCCACTCATATACGCAGCAAACCTCCCCTCTCCCTGGGGCAGACAGCCAATTGCTGTCCCCTAGTGGCACTCCCGACCAGAGCCGACTCTCGCGTGGCCCGTGGAATCGAACCCCAGTCGCAGTGGCCAGCGTTGAACATTGTAACCACTAGACCACCCTAGAGGCCGGAAACACTGATTTTCTAATGCGAAATATCTCTCTGGCTATTTGGCTTTATTTGCTGAACAGTCTCTCCTGCTATCAGCTGTGAGAGTGCAACATTTCTTAATATGTGTGTGCTAATGACATACACACATCCACAAGATATCTACGGTCTGAAAATAAACAAATCACGTCCCTGATTACCCATGAAAGGCATCGCCAATCTGCTGCGCTGCCCGTGCTTAGCGTGGGTCTCCACGTTTATCTGGAAGCGTGGGGCAGTGGCCGGGCATTCAAATCGATGTTTGATCAGGAACCACTCTTGCCAGCGCATATGTAAACTGGTTCAGCACCTGTACCTGTGTGTGCTGAAGCCCTGGGCAGGAATAACAAACACAGGGGGGGGCGGAGGGGGAGGGAGAGGGGAGTGCAGGGGGATGCTCCCCCTCGATGCACTGTGTGGCAGAGTGTGTTTGCAGAGAGCATATTTAAACATTTTAATTACTTTGCCCCCAAGGTCAGTAATCCAAATGCTTACTTGAAAATGCTGATTTCACCCACCGCGTGGGCCGAGCAGCGCTGGCACAGACATCGGGTGCGAGGTGCATCTCAAAGCGCTCTGGGGCTCGAGAAGTACTTCCCATAAGGCGCCGCTGGCTGTCCCGGAGTCTAGGCTGAAAACTAAAGGTGACCGAGAGCTTTCTCTATCAAAGCTCCTAGACTCTGGAACAGCCTTCCGGGAGATATTAGAACACCTGTTTCAGTGTTCCTCTTTTAAAACCCTCTTTTAAAAACACACTTTTACAACTTTTTTACAACTTTTCCATTTTTATTTTTATTTTATTTCAGATTTTTCCTGGTCCGTTTTTCTCCCAATTTAGTAGCCAATTATACCATGTATTTTATTTTCAATTCCCCACCCTCACAGGTCGCCAATCCGTCCTCAGGGCACACACATTCATTCACCTACACACTTCTACCGAGACGGCAATCTTAGGACTCCAATTAGCCTTCTCATGTCTTTGGACTGTGGGAGGAAACCTCCCCCCCTCCCCGGAGGAGGAAACCCACGCCTCCCGATTGCAGCAAACTCCGCACAGAAAGGGCCGGTCTGGTATTCAAACCCGAGACCGTCTTGCTGTGAGGCGACACCGCTATCCACTGCACCACCGGGCCATCCATAACTTTTTAACCTTTGTTTTGTATTTTAATGAGTTTTTATTATTTTCATGTTCTCGTTTGTTTTAGGCTCTGTCTATTTTTATTTTTTATTTTTTATTTTAATCCCTTTTTTTTGTGAACCACTTTGTGCTGTATTGCTGGAAAGGTGCTATATAAATAAATAAAATAAATAAAATAAAGCCTCTGTGTAGAGCCCCACCTGCATGGCTTGCTTCTGTCATTCCCAGTTACCCGAATAGGTCAGTCTGGAGTGGCGTTTTGTGGAAGTGGTCCAGACAGAGATGACATGGTCAAAGGGGCTAAACGGGTATGAAGGCAGGTGCTTAACACGCCCTGACAGATGTGTGTGGCACAGTGGACACCGCTCAGAGGAGGATCGGGGGGAGAATGGTTCTCCTCAACAAACTATATAAAAAAACCTATAACAAGTTCAAAAAAGTCATGTTAAAAAAGTCATTACATAGAATCAACTGAGATTGCATCACAACCCGCTGCTCTCAATTGTAAAGATAATGTGCTTATCTGGTATTGAGTACTCACCACGCTACTTCCAAGAGCTGAATCTTGACTACGGTTAACACTTTGTTCGTCGCTCTGGATAAGATATATATATATATAGTATATCTTTTTTTTACTATTTTATTTTTCTGCTGTTTTCTCCCTGTTCTTCTCCCCATTTTAGTTGCCAATTATGCCCTCCTTTTTTCACGTCAATTATCCCCCTCCCTCATATTGAGAGCTCGCTGCTGTAGTCCTGAAACCGGCAGTGACATACGGCGGAGCACCGCCTCCTCCGAGCCGGAACCCACCAAGCCGTCACTGTAACTCCGGTATGCACACAGGGCCACTCCTATACGCAGTAAGCTGATGTCGGCTTCCCTCCCCCTCCCTGGGGCGGACAGCCAATTGCCGCCCCCTAGTGGCATTACTGGCCAGAGCCGATACTGGTGTGACCTGGTGGAATCGAAACCCGGTCACAGTGGGCAGCGTTGAACACTGTAACCACTAGACCGCCAGGGAGGCCCCAAGCTGAGTTCTGTTATTGCTCTCATTAACTCAGACTGTGCTGTACCATTTACTGTACATCTGCATTTACTCCACAACAGCAGTGCAGTCAATGCGTCAGTTATCAACCCTAAGGATAGAGTGGATTATTGGATCGCGTTGGAGATGCGTCTCTGGCACTTTTTATGTGAATTGACCGGAATCGACATCATGTTAGCAGTACCAAAAACGTCCAGGGTCAGCAATACTGTACTTAAGCAGACGTGGAGCTGGGACTAATGTGGCGCAAAGCTAACCACATATACTGAAAAATGTATGCATTCACTACTGTAAGTCGCTTTGGATAAAAGGGTCTGCTAAACGGCATATATACTATCAGGAACAGTTGATGGCCACAGATGTAGCATGGAGATAGCCTTCCATTTTGATGAATAATTCACTGAATCAACTGTAAAAACAATTATCAATAAAAAAGGCAAGTTGCCTTACTGGTGGAGTGCTGCAATCTTCCCATCTTTCGCCCTGGCTGACAGAACGACGAGCTGATGTATTTATCATGTTAGTGATTACTATGATTGGTATGTGATGTATTTATGATGTTTTATGGAGTGTTTAGCGGCATGTTGATCACGCTTGACTTTTTCTGCTTGCCGTCATAGAGAGGAACACAATGGAGAATGAGTCGGCTTTTTGGCAACTTTTGTTTTTGTTAGCCTCTGCAATTTGTGGTGTGCATTACAGTAATGTGATGTCAAGGGTAATGTATCAAGGGTATGTGTGTTCACATTGTGTACATCAATTTTTTTGTTTGATTCTTGTTTAATTGTCAAATAAAACTAACTAACTAGCTCCTGCCGGTTAACGTTGCAACTTTTTTTTACCGTTTCTGTTTGTTTTTGCATCAAATGTGTGAGATTCACCATCGTAACTGATGGTTCGGATTATTGTTAGGGTTACGGTTATGGTTAGCGGTTCGGGTTAGGGTTTGGGTTACAGTTAGGGGTTAGGGTTAGGGTTCGGTCACGCGCACTGTTAAATCGAAACAAAACCAATCACATCTTGAATCGCATATTGTCCTCTGGAGTGAGAGCATCTAGCCTCTACCCAGAGTGAAGGCGAGAGGAGAGGGTAAACGTGTGTGTCAGAGGGGCAAGGAGGAGTGTGTGAGGGAGGTAGTGTGTGTTAGAGAGGGAGAGAGAAGGGAGGAGAGTGTGTGTTAGAGAGGGAGATAGAGAAGGGAGTAGAGTGTGTGTTAGAGAGGGAGATAGAGAAGGGAAGGAGTGTGTGTTAGAGAGGGAGATAGAGAAGGAAGGGAGTGTGTGTTAGAGAGGGAGAGAGAGAAGGGAGAGAGGGTGTGTGTTAGAGAGGGAGATAGAGAAGGGAAGGAGTAGAGTGTGTGTTAGAGAGGGAGAGAGAGAAGGGAGTAGAGTGTGTGTTAGAGAGGGAGATAGAGAAGGGAAGGAGTGTGTGTTAGAGAGGGAGAGAGAGAAGGGAGGAGAGTGTGTGTTAGAGAGGGAGAGAGAGAAGAAAGGGAGTGTGTGTTAGAGAGAGAGAGAGAGAGAAGGGAGGGAGTGTGTGTTAGAGAGGGAGATAGAGAAGGGAAGGGTGTGTGTTAGAGAGGGAGATAGAGAAGGGAAGGAGTGTGTGTTAGAGAGGGAGAGAGAGAAGGGAGTAGAGTGTGTGTTAGAGAGGGAGATAGAGAAGGGAAGGGAGTGTGTGTTAGAGAGGGAGATAGAGGGAGATAGAAGGGAAGGAGTGTGTGTTAGAGAGGGAGATAGAGAAGGAAGGAGTAGAGTGTGTGTAGAGGGAGATAGAGAGGGAGGGAAGGAGTGTGTGTTAGAGAGGGAGATAGAGAAGGGAAGGAGTGTGTGTTAGAGAGGGGGAGAGAGAGAAGGGAGAGAGAGTGTGTGTTAGAGAGGGAGATAGAGAAGGGAAGTAGAGTGTGTGTTAGAGAGGGAGATAGAGAAGGGAAGGAGTGTGTGTTAGAGAGGGAGATAGAGAAGGAAGGAGAGTGTGTGTTAGAGGGAGATAGAGAAGGAAGTAGAGTGTGTGTTAGAGGGAGATAGAGAGAAGGAAGGAGAGTGTGTGTTAGAGAGGGAGAGAGAGAAGGGAGTAGAGTGTGTGTTAGAGAGGGAGAGAGAGAAGGAAGGAGAGTGTGTTAGAGAGGGAGAGAGAGAAGGGAAGGAGTGTGTGTTAGAGAGGGAGATAGAGAAGGGAAGGAGTGTGTGTTAGAAGGAAGAGAAAGAACAGAGGCCTCACAGGCGCATGCAGAGAATAAGGTATAAGCAAGCAGGTCTCCATGGGAACCTGTCAGTGCCAGAGTCGGTGCTGGTACAGAGATGGCTCTGATTCCTGACAGTGGCAGCTTTTGATGGCAGGCATAGCAGGCCCTGTCTCATCTCCCTGGAGTTTGTGAAGCACTGGTTAAGAGAGGAGGCCCAGGGAGCGACGACTCTACTGTCCAAAGGCTCACCCCGCCATTTTATATATCGAAGAGGCCCACATAAACGGGGGACCTACTGTGGGCTGAGTGCCTTTTGAGAGGGTGTAGTTTTCCTCTAACCTTCTGTGCGGGGTTCATAGCTTGATTGACAGGCCCGGTGTAATACACAAAGCTCATTTGCCATTAGCGAAAGTGGAAGTGAAAGTGCGACGCACAAACGGACGAAGGGGTCGGGCTACCGGGGCCAGGAGGAGGGCCTCGAGTGTCACTCAAAAGCTGTTGGAAGCGCACGTCAAAGAGGAAGATCGGAGAGGGGCTCGGGGGATGAACCTGTGACCGAAATCTGTCACTCAAGTGTGGGATTTCGTCCCTGTCAGGCGGGACACACCGTCGAGGTGAAGAGGCCCGGACACTTCTCGTCACGCCTCTCCAAAGTGTCTGGTGTCATTTATCGAGCTTCACCTGGGACTCGGTACGCCGTCTTTTCAATCTCAAATATTTTTAAACTAATTGTCACTCTTCAGGAGGGCCCCGATTCAGCCTGAAATCTCTAGACTTCCTGTTCATTTAATGTGGGTCTTGAAATCACTGGGTTAATCCGGGTCGTGTTGATACGTCTTTCATGGTAAACACGTAGTAAAACGCATTATTTTTAGACAGATCTACTACAGTAGATCTACTTGCCAGTATATTGAATGGGAAATGCAAAGGGTCTGTCGAGTGGTGGGTCCTGTTAAAAGAACCGGTTCTCATTGCAGTGACGGGGTCTGCGATTCCAGATCTACTCCGATCTTGATTGTGCCTGTGCTGACGATGGCCAGCAGCCCCTCGGCACTGATTGGTCCACAGTGAAGTCCCGCGCTGCAGTAATTGGCGCTCCCCCACCTGTGTTTGATTGGTCCACAGTGAAGTCCCGCGCTGCAGTAATTGCACAGCTCAGCAGGCGGACTACAGGGTGAAATAATTTGTTTGTGCGCTGCCTGTCAGGGACATGGTTCAAAACCCGTCTCTACCAGACCGGCCCTGGTTGTCAGCCCCGATCGGGGGGGGGCGGCGTTTGGCTCTCGGGGGGGGATGGGGGAGCCGGCACGAGTCCCCGTGAAGCACGTAAGGGAGTCTCCAGAACGTGGAGAATTCGAATTCCGTCTCGAAGGAAGCAGAGTTCGCTGCCCTCGGCGAATTAGCATAGCGGGGAGTATGGGGAGGGCAAATCGAAATAAATAGAGGGTATTTTGCCACTAAATTGGGAGGAAAACAGGAAAAGGCTCCCCATGCACAGAAGGGGACACAGGAGGGGCATGGGAGGGTGGGGGCAGAGGGGCAGAGGGGCAGAGGGGCTAGGAGTGAAATGCCAGGCTGGTGCCTCTCTTTGGCCTGTTTTCACTGCTCATTTTGACTGCTGGGTTTCTTTCCCCCACTCAGTTTTCTCAAGGCTTTGTTCTCAGCAGCTCTCTGCATTATTGATGCGCTTATGATGGCCGGAGACGGGCGTGGAAGAGCTTCGGCCTGCCACTGCGTTCCCATAATGCAATTTTGGCTTGAAACACCTTGCAGTGAGAATTTCGTTTTTAATGATTTCAGGCTGATGCGTTTAGCTTGTTCCATCGACCAAAATGTGCCAGCAGGAGGGGTGCCAGGAAGCATAGAGCTGTTTCAAGCTGCAGGAGAGAGATGGGGGTGTACAGAGAGGTCCCCCATATTCCTCAGTGGTTCCTCCTTTCATGTGTCATGAAAGAAAGTGCATTTTGACTTTCACAGAAGCTTCCCTGTTTGAGTTCCTAGAAACACTTCCGTCTGCAGGGTCGGTCTTTTACGAAAACGTTAAACCTCAGTCGACATCAAGCGTTGATGGACTCGTCAATTCTCACAATCGCAAATTGTGGCATCCGACAATTTATTTCTTCATTTACTCTTTTGAAAGAAAGAGGACTAGATCTTCACATACAATGTACACAACACGTACACAGCGATGGAAAACAAAATAATGAATGACAGGAGGGGGTAAACTGCAAGAAGCTGTGGCTATTAACCTTGAAAGGGCGAATCAAACATTTTGTGTGGACGCCAGCACAATTGTCCTAAAGTTTATTTTGGCTTGTGGTGCAGAGAAAATGATTTCCGCGGGTTAAACTGTGAGAGTAAATGGGACATCTTTTTCACTGCGAAATGACCCATATCGATATCTGTGTGCTTATTAGAGAGTGGAGTGTGATTTTGTCCTGCTGGCTGCTGGACCGTGAACTATTTAATTTAGTGCTAGTGCACATACTATATTGCTTAGTCGGTGAAATGGCAGGAGGGAGGGAGGGAGGGAGGGAGGGAGGGAGGGGAGAGAGATATAGAAAATAGCATTGCAGAGCGCCATCTGCTGGTTGTAATCAACAGAAGGACATTCGATGCCACCCCTCCTCCTCCTCCTCATCCATTAAAGCCAAGAGTGGTGATGCCTGCATCTGTACAGTGTGGATGAAAAACGGCACAATCACACACAAAAATGAAAGCCCGGAGATAAGGTGGGCCACAAAGATCAGCCAGAGGAAGGAGGCGTAGAAGTGTGAAATAGCAGAGGATCTAAGCCAGGGGTGGGCAATTCCGGTCCTGAAGGGCCGGTGTGTGTGTAGGCTTTTGTTTCTGCCAATTACCCGTGTGGCTCAATTAACTAATTAGCTGTACGCATTAATGTTCACTCTCAGATTAGATTACAGTAAACATTTCATACAGGGACACAAGAACAGTCTTCAGCTGTCATTCATGAGCTTAACAGAAAACTTGGCTAAAATGTCAGATCATGTAAATGATTGGGGCTAATTAAATAATTAGGAACAGAAGTTGGCATGAAATCCATAAACGGATACGGCCCTCTTTGCCCACTGATCTAAGCAAAGGAAACTCCCCTTAACGAGAGAGAGGGAGAGAGACAGACAGAGAGAGAGACAGAGAGAGAAAGAAAGAGAGAGTGAGAGAGACAGACAGAGAGAGAAAGAAAGAGAGAGTGAGAGAGAAAGAAAGAGAGAGAGAGAGAGAGAGAAAGAAAGAGAGAGAGAGTAAGAGAGACAGACAGAAAGAGAGAAAGAACGAGAGAGAGTGAGACAGAGAGAGAGTGAGAGAGACAAACAGAGAGAAAGAGAGGGAGACAGAGAGAGACAGAGAGAAAGACAGAGAGAGAGACAGAGACAGACAGAGAGAAAGAGAGAGAGAGAGAGGGACAGAGAGAAAGAAAGAGACAGAGAGAGAGAGACAGAGGGATAGAGAGAGAGACAGACAGAGAGAGACAGACAGAGGGATAGAGATAGAGACAGACAGAGAGAGAGAGACAGACAGAGCACTATTTGGAGTGGAGTGAAATGTGCGCGGGCTGAAAAGGTATCCGTGTTTACTCAGGGGAGCTCACGCCACCTCTCCCTCCCCCCGCTGTCTCAGACTCGCGGCGTTCCCGCAGGGATCCTGACCGCCGGGAACAGCAGCAGGAAGTGCGAGGGCCTCCGCTCTGCCACTGCGGCCGAACCCCGGGGTAATGAGGACCGATGAGTGTGTGCGGCCACCGGCGCCTCGTTTCCGACGGCGACGGCGGCGCTCGATCGGCTCGTCGATCCGCAGAGAGAGACCCATCGATGAGCACGACCGACCATCTCACCCGTGTTTTGTCAGCAAAATTGGAATAATTGATTTGTCTGTATTTTCGGCTGGACGTTCTTCTTTTTTTTTTTACTGCCCATTAGTGCTTCCTCCTTCTCTCCCACCCTCCTGTGCAGGAAGGACTGGAGGAGGGAATATACTTTATTAGCCATGTTACACAAGGTAATTGGAATTTGTCTTTTCGCATATCTCTCCTAGATACACATAGACCACTATACATATGTGTTCCATCAGAGAGGTCCGAGCGCAGGGTCAGCCATAGTACGGCACCCTGGAGCAGTTTAGGGGTTCAGTGCCTTGCTCAAGGGCGGCAGTGCCCCAGGAAGTGAACTAGCCTCCCTCTGGTTTCCAGTTCATTGTGTTTTGTCGTTTGGCCCTCCTGGGATTCGAACCAGCAACTCTCCGCTTGCCAGCCCGTGTTGCTAACCACTGAGCCAAATGTTGCGTGGGTGGGGCCCAGAATTATGGGGCATGTAAGTGTTCATATTACACTAATACATACTTGTTCATCACACAGGATCCTTATTCTTATTAGTAGTAGTAGTATAAAAATAAATAGCGCAAATGAAATCATACCTCCAATCTAACGTTAAATCTAAGAACTCCATCTCCCACAATGCCATGCTATGGGGGCCTAAAATGGAGGCGGGGCCTTGGGCCCATGAACGTGCACCTCCTTCCCCCCTAGTTGCTCTCCTCTCTCTCCTCTTCCTCTCCTCTCCTCTCCTCTTTCCTCTCTCTCCTCTCCTCCTCCTCCTCTCCCCCTCTCCTCTCCTCTCCCCCTTTCTCCCTCTCCCCCTCTCTTCTCCTCTCTTCCTCTCTCCCTCTCCCCCTCTCCTCTCCTCTCTTCCTCTCCTCTCCTCTCCCCCTCTCCTCTCCTTTCCTCTCTCCCTCTCCTCTCCTCTCCCCCTCTCCCCCTCTCCTCTCTTCTCCCCTCCTCTCCTCTCCCTCCCCTCCTCTCCCCCTCTCCCCCCCTCCCCCTCTCTCCCTCTCTCTGAGCAGGCAGGACACAGGGAGATGTTTCCCGTGTTGTTTTTTGTCTAATTGCTGTTTTCATCTCTCCTCCTGATCCACCGTGGAGCTGGGCTGGCCCAGCTGGCTCAATCTGCCACGAGTGTGTGTTGTTGTGAGGTGAGGTGGCTCAGCACTGTTTGCGAGCTGCACTCACATGGGCTGTAGGGAGGGAAGAGAGGGAAGAGCGGTGGGAGTGGGATTGGGAGTGGTGGGGGAGCCCTTTGCTCTTGGGAGGAAAGAGGTGGGAGTGGAGGTGCGAGTGGGAGTGGGAGTGGGAGTGGGAGTGGGAGTGGTGGGGGAGCCCTTTGCTCTTGCTCAAACCCAAGTGAAGTGGCCCTCCAGCACGGCCCTTCTGTACATGTGTGAGGCCCTCTCCTCACGTAATTATACTTCAACAAGGCTGATAGAGGCACTGTGTGTGTGAGTGTGTGTGTGTGTGTGTGTGTGTGTGAGTGTGTGTGTGTGTGTGTAAGTGCCTATGTGTGTGTGTGTGGGGATGGAATGCAGAAGCCTCCTCGTGGCCCATCCTGGAATGCTGAAGACAGAAACTGCATATCACAGTGACTGACTGAAGCAACCAATTCTGCAACCACCGACCGTCAACGACAGTCAAGTCCTCCAATGTCGGCGTTGGTAGTGACCTCGATTAACGCCGAGGGCTACACCAAAACCAAGGCCGAGGTGATAGCTAGCCACTGCAGCGGAAACGACATCATCTGCATGCAGGAGACCCACTTGGGTCTGAAGAGCAACCGGCCAATGCTACCAGGCATGAAACTGGTAGCGGAGATACGCCATCCCAAGCACGGATCAGCCGTGTTCGTGAATCCCCTGCTGGATGTCAGGGACATCTACACTAACAGCTCAGATACCAATATAGAGACTGTTACTGTCTGCCTGCCAGAGATTTCCATCACTTCGCTGTACAAACCACCTGCCAGCCCAT